>CAUYQG010037229.1:0-12333 GCA_963574415.1 Tarsius wallacei | reverse complement strand
CACCACCATGCCTGGCTAATTTTTTGATTTATTGTAGAGACAAGGTCTCACCAAGTTGCCCAAGCTGGTCTTGAATCATTGGACTCAGGCAATCCTCTCGCCTCGGCCTCCCAAAGTGCTGGGATTACAGGCTTGAGCCACCAACACTATATTGACAGCTGACATGTCATTATAAAGCTTTACTTATAGGACTCTGTCGATAAGGCTGAACTGAGCCCTCCATCAACTCACCTGTCTATTGAGAAAAGCATTTTCCCACATTTCATACATGATTTGACTGCCTCTGTTGTAATCTACTCTCTGAGTACACCAAGCTACTATACATTACTTAAACAAAGAGTCATCTTTTACACTTCTCCAAGTACAGACGAACTTCTTAAACCTAAAGACTCAATTGTCAAATCTGTGCAGAACTCTGGATCTGATTTTAGCCTTGGGAACCAAAGAGGACAATGTTCGAAAGCTCAACTTTCTGGATGATGTGGATGATTCAATAGTTCTCTTCTGCTTCTGAGTCTGTTGGCCAGGAGACCTGGATATGGTAGGGTTTCAGTTCCTGAGGAGGGACAGAATCTGGGGCACTACTCATGAGGTCATGTCCCTGGAAGGATTTTGGGAAGGCTATGACGTCTCTGATGCTTGGAGCTCCAGTGACAAGGCACATCAGTCTGTCTAACCCTGTGATAAAATACAAAGATACCAGATGAGAAATATGATTTAATGTTGACTTAGTTTTTCTATCAAAATTGTAGAGAACTTTTAAATAAGAGTCTATAACAAGCCGCGGTCAACCATAGTTCTCTACCTTTTTAGAGAACTTTTGTTTGTTTGAAAGCTTATTTCCTATCTCATTCTGGGAAGTTGTTTAGGACTAATGTTCACATGCTACTAGAATTAATTGTCACAACAATTAACAAGTTCCTAACAAGGGCTTAAGGCCCCAATAAAGGTTGATCAATATATTATGGACTCTGCAGGGAACTCCAAAAACATAGACGGAAGTCCCTGTTATTGAGAGCCCACAATCTAGGTGAGGTCCTAGAATTTCTTACTTTTCCTTGCTTGATAAAATAAGTAATTAGAAGAACAGTGGCATATTTCTATTTCTATACAAGCTAAATACTATGGAGCAGTGCTTTCCAGACTCCAGTGAATGTGTCTGTGAGGTCTCAGGGATTTGAGCAATACTGACTTAAGATTAGTTTTAGTGTATGAGAAAATCCATCGAATGCAAATGGTCAGGTAAGTTTTATCTTTAAAACTGGTAAAACATATTTTAAAAACATATTACTGAAATTAAATTCTCATAAAACTCTTGGACTTATCTCCCCACCTCCAATACCACAAGCTGAGAACCCAAATTTGAGATACAGTACTATGGATTGCCATTTAGTTTATAAAAGGACAAGCTGGCCAGGAGCAGTGGCTCACGCCTGTAATTCCAGCATTTTTGGAGGCCAAGGCGAGAGGACTGCCTGAACTCAGGGGTTCGAGACCAGCCTGGGCAACTTGGTGCGACCTCGTCTTTACAATAAATCAAAAAATTAGCTGGGTGTAGTAGCATGCCTATAGTTCCAGCTCTTTGGAAGGCTGAGGTGGAAGGATCGCTGGAGCCCAGCAGGTCGAGGCTGGGGTGGCTGTGAGTGTGCCACTACGCTCCAGCCGGGGTGACAGAGTGAGACTCCGACTCGAAATGAAATGAAATGAAATGAAAAGAAAAGAAATGAAAAGAAAAGAAAAGAGATGAAAAGAAATGAAAAAAGATGAGATGAGATGAAAAGAGATGAGATGAGATGAGATGATGAGATGAGATGAGATGATGAGATGAGACAATGAGATGAGATGAGATGAGATGCCATGACATGCCATGACAAGAAAAGAAAAGAAAAGAGATGAGATGAGATGATGAGATGAGATGACATGAGATGAGATGAGATGACATGAAATGACATGAAATGAAATGAAATAAAATAAAATGACAAACTGCTTACCTAAAGCAATTCCTCCATGAGGGGGCGCCCCATAATCTAAAGCCTGGAGCAGATGGGAGAGCAATTTCACATCTTCCTGTAATTCAAAAAGTAATACAGTTTACATACTGAAGGTCCACTAAGTGCCATACACTAGGTAAGTTAATAAACACCTTAAGATGACTTAACTAATAAAAACTCATTGGGAAGTTGTAAAAACAAATACCTTAAGAAGTTAAGAATTTAGCAAGAAAATAAGACAAGTCGCATGACAGATGATATACCATGTAAAAATGTCTAGTGCTCAGCAAACTGCAGCTATTACTGTACTGATGAGGTAAACACAGTAACCAATCAAGGTCCTCCTGAGATGTGGACTCACAAAGGGAGGATAACAAAGAGGAAACTGCTCTGTCACAGAGATCTAAGGAAGAAAACATTAGTAGAAGGGTAACACTGTTAAATGCCACTGGGAGACAGGAGAGCTTAACGACCAAGAATAGGCACTGGATTTGATGACCATGCAAGCAACTTTTGCAGGGCAGTATGTGTAGAAATATTGAAAGTGTGTTTGGAAATGGTTCTCCAACCAGGCTACAAATCTGATTCAAGTGAGGAGCTTCAAACAAACATGCCAAAGCCTTACACTTAGAGTTTTTCCTTTTGTTGGTCTATGAGGGAAAAGTAGTTTTTGCTTTTTGGTTTTTTTGAGTTGGAGTCTCACTCTGTCACCCAGGCTGGAGGACAGTGGCACGCTCATGGCCACCGCAGCCTAAACCTACTGGGCTCAGCGATCCTTCTACCTCAGCCTTCCAAGTAGCTGGAACTACAAGCACATGCTACCGTACCTGGCTAATTTTTTGATTTATTGTAGAGATGGGGTCTCACCAAGTTTCTAACCTCTCATTCTATGACATCAACACTTTTATTCACTTTAGACTATTACTGTTTTTATGAGCAGTGTAGTAGTTAGAAGCTTGGGCTCAAGAACTACCCTGCCTGGATTTAAATCCTGGCTCTGCTTCCTTCTGTATGATTTACTTTGGCAAGTTAACTAATTTGCCTTATTTCTTCTCTTTAAAATAGGCAGAACAATTTGTCTCATAAAGTAACTGTGGTGATTAAATGCATGAATGCATATAAAGTAGTTAAAAGAGTGCCTGGCAGTAGTAAACACTAATAATCACTATTATTAGTATTTGCTTTTTTTTTTTGAGTCAGAGTCTCACTCTGTCTCCCAGGCTGGAGTGCACTGGCACGCCCGCGGTCACCATAGCCTTGACCTGCTGGGCTCTGGCGATCCTTCCGCTTCAGCCTTCCAAGTAGCTGGAACTATATGCGTGTGCCACCATGCCCGGCTAATTTTTTGACTTATTGTAGAGATGAGGTGTTGCCAAGTTTCCCAGGCTGGTCTCAAACCCCTGAGCTCAGGCAATCCTTCTGCCCCCGCCTCCCAAAGTGCTGGGAGGCAGAGCACTCCAGGCATTAGCTACCACACCTAGCTTAATATTTACTTTTCCGGCCGGGCTCGGTGGCTCAGCCTGTAATCCCGTGCTTTGGGAGGCTGAGGTGAGTGAATTGCCTGAGCCTGTGGGTTCAAGACCAGCCTGGGCAACTTGGCAAGACCTTATCTCTACAATAAATCAAAAAAAAAAATTAGCCAGGTGTGGTAGCGCGCGCCAGTAGTTCCGGTTACTCGGAAGGCTGAGGCGGAAGGATCACCGGAACCCAGCGGGTCGAGGCTGCGGTGGCTGGGAGTGGCCACTGCACTCCAGTCTGGGCAACTGAGTGAGACTTCAACTCAAAAAAAAAAAAATTTACTTTTGCAAGCCATACACTAAAGGTAGATAACCTAACATTACTCTATATCTCGTGAATCTTCCATTCATAACATGTTTAACAAAACTAACAAAATTCTGGTAAGAAAGTGAGTCCAGGTTAGAGGATGATGTATTTGTTACCTGTAGTAACGTCGCCAGGATGTAGTGCTGTAGCTCTGCATCATGAATTCGGATAGAGCCACCTCCTATCTCACTGCCATTTAAAACTAAGTCATAGTGTTGGCTACGGGCCTAGAAGACACACAGAGATTTTATGTTAGAGAACAATGCTCATTTTCTGCTCAAAGGGTTGAGGACAGTGTTGCTTCTTAGAGACAATGTATTAATTAGTGGCAAACCCCACAATTTACTCTGGGACTTCCAGAACTGTGTCCAGTCTATTGCCAGACTGTAAAATCTGAAGTTCTCTGCCTTCATTTACACGTCTTTCTTATCTAGAAGTATAGATACGGTACCTTTTCAGGCTCACTGTATAGGAGGTGAATGTCACTGGGGTGGGGAGCAGTAAATGGGTGGTGGGCAGACTCTAGCTCTCTGGGATTTTCCTCCTTGGATAGGAAAAGTGGGAAATCCACCACCCAAAGGAAAGAGAACAGAGCTGGGTCACGGAGCACCACTCCTCTTGCTTCTAGAAGGTCAGCAAATTCCAGGCGTAATTTTCCTAACAAAGAGCACTGCAAAAAGAAAACATACAGTTAACTTCTTGACAGAGCTGGCAGCAAATGACACAACTTAATTTGAAGCCAGGCCACTGTTGGATAAAGGATTAGCCAATTAACAGATGTGACCGCCCACTACCTCCAGGAGACAAAGATCCGAGGGTGCTCTGACTACAACACAGTTGAGAACAACTTCAGACTCAGCCAACTGGGTGAGTACCCAATAACACAGCGATTCAGCACATAATCAGTTTCATAGACCTCAGTTTGAATTTCAGTGTAGCCAATTACTACTTTCTCTGTACCCTTTCCCATTACAAGATGGGGATAAAATACTGCAAAAGAGTGTTGAGAGGCTTATGTGAGATAAGGTCTGTAAGGTGTGGGACCTGATGAAGTATGTGAATGGTAGCTGTTCTGTCTTCTTGCTCCTGAAGGGCTGTGGTAGGGATGTGATGAGTGCCTGGCACACAGTTAATATTCAGTTAAGGCTGGATATTATTATAGGCAGGCAATATAGATTAGAGGCTCACTTAAGAGTGTGAATTTTGGAACCAGACTTCATGGTTAGAAATCTGGCTCTTGGAACACACAGAGACCAGAAAACAAAGGCATATGGGGGAATCCCGGTCCCCCATCATCCGCCCTGCACCAGGCTCGCACAGGAACTGAAGCACTGCCTGGTGATTGAGAGTGGGTGAGTGTACCTAAGATGCTTTGGGTCTGTTCACCCACTCCCAGCTGTGAGTCAATGGTCCCATGCAGGAGGAGTCCTGGTCAGGGCACACAGTGGGCAACTGTGGACCCAAAGCAAAACAGGGGAGAAAAAAACATGCTGGGTTAGCAGATGTGAACGCAGCTTCTGCCGGCAGGGCTGGCTCCCAGGCAGGGAACCCACCTACAGATGAGCCCAGCCCATCTTGCCAGCCAGATCAGGAAGAACCACTTCCAAGTCCTGTGTGCCTACAGAGCACATCCCCTCCTTCCTTCCCCGTGGTAAGAAAATTGCTCTTTTTCTTTTTTTTTTTTTGAGTTGGAGTCTCACTCTGTCACCCAGGTTGGAGTGCAGTGGTATACTCACCGCCACCCCAGCGACGACCTGCTAGGCTCCAGCAATCCTTCCACCTCAGCCTTCCAGGTAGCCGGAACTACAGGTGCATGCTACCACGCCCAGCTAATTTTTTTATTTATTGTAGAGACGAGGTCTTACCATGTTGCCCAGGCTGGTCTCAAACCCATGGGCTCAGGCAATCCTCTCGCCTCAGCCCCCCAAAGTGATGGGATTACAGGCTTAAGCTACCATGTCCTGCCGAAAATTGCTCTTTTTGAAGAGCAAAGTGTGGACTTGAACAGGGAGGGAGTGACAGGAAAGACATCTGAAGGCTTTCCCCGTGGAAAGGCTGCTGGGCTACAAACTGCAGAGGTGGATGTGGGGGGAGGAGCATCCCCCCACCCACTCTCAGAGTGCTAGCAGCAGGGGCTGCTATAGTTGAGAAACCTGCCACATGGTCAAGCAAGGAGAACAACTGCATGCCCTCCCCCCTCTCACTGAGTGACTTATATTTAACCACAGAAAAGGCCCTAGAACAGTGACCAGCTTCAGAGGAACAAAACCAAAAGGAATTACAAAGAGGGAAGAGAGGCCTGTCACAAATGAGGAAAAATCAATGAAAAAATATAGGCAACCCTCAGAGTACTAAAGAGACAGCACCCAAAAAAACTCTACAATAAATCAAAAAATTAGCCGGTTGTGGTGGCATGTGCCTGTTGTTCCAGCTACTTGGAAGGCTGAAGTGGAAGGATCACCTGGGCCCAGCAGGTTGAGGCTGTGGTGGGCATGAGCATGCCACTGCACTCCAGCCTGGGTGACAGAGTGAGACTCTGACTCAAGAAAAAAAAAAAAAAGAACCAAATAAAAAGCACAATCCCATTCATAATAGCCACAAAAATGAAATACCTTAGCATTCACTTTAGAAGTGAAAGACCTTTACAATAAGAACTACAAAACACTGTTCAAAGAAATCAAGGGTGATATAAACAAATGGAAGAACATTCCAAGCTCATGGATTGGAAGAAACAATATTGTCAAGATGTCCACTCTACCCAAAGCAATCTGCAGATTCAATGCAATATCCATTAAATTACCAACATGATTTTTTTTTTTTTTGAGTTGGAGTCTCACTCCATTGCCCAGGCTGGAGTACAGGGACGACCACTCCAGCATCAATCTGGGCTCCGGCGATCCTTCCGCCTCAGCCTTCCAGGTAGCTGGAACTACA
Source organism: Tarsius wallacei (assembly GCA_963574415.1). NCBI lineage: Eukaryota > Metazoa > Chordata > Mammalia > Primates > Tarsiidae > Tarsius > Tarsius wallacei. Next base: position 5,584 of record CAUYQG010037229.1, on the reverse strand, counting down.
GGCACTCGCTACCACGCCCGGCTAACCAACATGATTTTTTTCAGGCCTAGAAATGACAATACAGAAATTTATATGGGAACAAAAAAGAGCACAAATAGTCAAAACAATCCTCAGAAGGAGGGGGGAAAAAAAAAAAGCATGAGGTATCACATGTCCAGACTTGAAACTTTATTACAAGGCTACAGTAACTATAACAGCCTGGCATTAGTATAAGAATAGGCACACAGACCAAAGGAACAGGACAGAGATTCTGAAAGCAAAAACAAATTCTCTCAACCAACTCATCTTTGACAAAGCCACCAATAACAATCACTGGGGAAAGGAGACCATATTTAGCAAATGGTTCTGGGAAAAGTGGCTGACCACATGCTGAAGACTATCACCATATACAAAAATCAACTCAAAATGGATTAATGACCTAAACATAAAACCTCAAACTATGAGACTCAGAAGAAAATTTAGGGGACACCCTTATGCACACTGGAGTAGGCAACGAATTCTTGACCAAGTCCCCCAAAACGAATGCCATAACAGCTGAGACAGACAAGTGGGACCTCTTCAAACTGAAAAGCTTTTGCATAGCAAAAGAAACCACCAAGAGAGTAAAGAGACAACCCACAGAATTGGAAAAAATATTTGCAAATTATACATCTGGCAAAGGCCTCTGACATCCAGGATCTATGAGGAACTCAAATGAAGTGAAAGGAAAAAAGAAAAATCTCATTAAAAAGTAGGCAAAGAACCCGGTGCAGTGGCTCATGCCTGTAATCCCAGCACTTTGGGAGGCAGAGGTGAGAGGACTGCCTGAGCCCATGGGTTTGAGATCATTCTAGGCAACATGGCGAGACCTCATCTCTATAATAAATAAATAAATAAACAAACAAATTAGCTGGGCATTGTGGCACATGCTTATGGTTCCAGTTACTTGGGCGGGTGAGGCGGAAGGATTGCCTGACCCCAGCAGGTCGAGGCTACAGTGACTGTGAGAATGCCACTGCACTCCAGCCTAGATGACAGAGTGAGACTCCAACTCTAAATAAATAAATAAATACATAAATAAAAAAGTGGGCAAAGGACATGAACAGACACTTCTCAAAGGAAGACATTCAAGTGGCCAATAGATGCATGAAAAAACGGTCAGCCTCACTAATCATCAGAGAAATGCAAATCAAAACTACAGTGAGATGCCACCCAACTCCAGCAAGGATGGCCATCATTAGTAAACAAAAAAACAACAGATGCTGACATAAGTGCCAAGAAAAGGGAATGCTTCTACACTGTTGGTGGATATGTAAGCTAGTTTAACCTCTATCGAAAGTAGCATGGCAATTTCTAAAAGAACTAAAAATTGACCTTCCATATGACCCAGCAATCCCTCTCCTGGGAATATACTTAGAGGAATATAAAACACTCTACAAAAAAAGACCTGTACACACGTTTAGTGCTATACATATTCGCAATAGCAATAACATGGAACCAATCCTACTGCCCAATGAAAGTAGACTAGATAAAGAAAATGTGGTATATATACACGATGGAGTATTACACAACCATAAAGAACAAAATCGCCGGGCGCGGTGGCTCAAGCCTATAGTCCCAGAGCTTTGGGAGACCAAGGCGAGAGGATTGACTAAGCCCAGGGGTTCAAGACCAGCCTGGGCAACTTGGTGAGACCTTGTCTCTACAATAAATCAAAAAATTAGCTGGGTGGGGTAGCATGCACCTGTAGTTCCAGCTACTTGGAAGGCTGAGGCAGAAGGATCGCCTGAGCCCAGCAGGTCGAGGCTGTGGTAGTCGTGAGCGTGCCACTGCACTCCTGCTTGGACAAGAGTGAGACCGGCCTGGGTAACATGGTAAGACTTATCTCTACAATAAATCAAAAATTAGCTGGACATGGTAGCATGTGCCTGTAGTTCTGGCTACTTGGAAAACTAAGGCGGAAGGATCGCCAGAGCCCAGCAGGTTGATGCTGGGGTAGCTGTGAGTGTGCCACTGCACTCCAGCTTGGACAACAGAGTGAGACTCCAACTCAAAAAAAAAAAAAAGGAACAAAATCGTGGACTTCACAGCAAATTGGATGAAGCTGGAGACCATATTAAGTAAACTATCACAGAAACAAAGATCTGAATATAACGTGTTCTCACTCATAAATGGGCCCTGAACACTAATCATATTAGCATAAGTGAGGGATCAGCAGTCACTGAGCACTGCTAAGAGAGGGAGGGAAGAGAGAGAGTAGGGGACACACGACAACACAAAAAGTATTTGGTTTATTACCAGGAGTGAGGGCCAGTTAGAAGCCCAAACTTCAGCTGGATGTAGCCTACTTATGTAATTAATCCTCATTTGTACCCCACATTCCTATAATAATATAAAAATTAAAAAAAATAAAAAAAGAAATCTGGCTCTTCCACTTCCAAGCTGTGTGACTGTGAGCAAAAACTGAACCTCTGATCCTCAGTGTTCTTATTTTATTATTATTATTTTTTGAGTTAGCGTCTCCCTCTGTCACCTAGGCTAGAGTGCATTGGCACGCTCATAGCCAATGCAGCTTTGAACTGTTGGGTTCAGGCAATACTTCCACCTCACCAGTTTTATTTTTAAATTAGCAACAATATCAGTACTTCTCTCATAGAGTTGGCATGAGAATTAAATGAGTTAATGTATACAAAGTGCTTAGAACAGAGCTTGGCAATCTGGAAGTGCTTAATGAGCTCACTCAGCACTAGCAGCTGTGGGTATGGAGGTACTTTTCCTTACTGCCTTCTGTGATCTCCAGCAGTTAGTAGTTTAGTTCACTGTAATCAGAAGTGTCTGGATGCTGATGGTAACTACTTTGAGCACCTCTTATAACTGCAGAAGTCAAACGTGACCTGTATTCATCTTTTGTTATAGGTATATATTGAGTATTACAATTTTAATACATTTTTTTCCTTTCTTAAAATGTGTATACATTTTTTGGCATCCTCTGTATAATACCAAACCTCAAATTCTTTAACAAATGTATTGATATAAAACTTATAAGCAAACAACTTTTTTCACTATACTAGTCCAGAGGAAGACAGTAGATTACAGTTAGCTTTGAAGCTGAACTCTGAAACTTTTCCTTTGGAATAAACAATAAATAAGTACAAATATAAATTAGGAGAATGGCCTTGATAAAGTACTAATTAGACCTTAAAAAATTACATACTAAAGTGAAAGAATAAATCTATATCATGCTTGACCGTTACAGTATATTTTCAATATTCATGTTTGACTTTTATACTATACTTTTCTATATTTTACAAAGATCTCTCAAGCTGAATTCAGTCTTCCATATATATACTCACTCCCTAAAGAATGGAGATCTGGCCAGTGCATGACAGCACTCAACATCTAAAGCTGCTGCTCTTGAAGAAAAAGCGCCTCACCTGACCAAGTCAGCCCAGCAGCCCGCCACAATTTTTTTTTTTGGAGTCTCACTTTGTCGCTTAGGCTGGAGTGCAGTGGCACACTCAGCACACTCACAGCCACCACAGCCTCGACCTGCTGGGCTCAGGTGATCCTTCCGCCTCAGACTTCCAAGTAGCCGGAACTACAGGTACGGCATCACCACACCCAGATAATTTTTTGATTTACTGTAGAGATGAGGTCTCGCCAAGTTGCCCAGACTGGTCTTGAACCCGTGGGCTCAGGCAATCCTCTCACCTAGGCTTCCTAAAGTGCTGGGATTATAGGTGTAAGCTACCGTGCCCGGTGATCTGGCTCACTGCCATTTTATTAATACATGATATACACACGTTTCAGACTACTAAATCTTCATCTGCAAAATCTTGAAACTGAAAATATTTTTTCATGGTCCTACAACTAACACCAATAGTCCTTTACCTAAGATGGCTTTCCTAATCAGGGTCAGAGCTAAACCGTGAGTAATGCCAACGGAGGCTAGTAGCTGGTGCGTTTTCATACAGTGCGTTATAAAGTACTGAAAGACACAGTAGCTGCATTTTATAAGTTAACAGTCAATTTCAAACATCACGATCTACATAGGAGATGAAAGGCATCACTCAGTACTAGCAGCTGTGGGTGTGGAGGTAATTTTCCTTACTGCCTTCTTGTGCTCTCCAGCAGTTAATAGGACCACATCTTCTTCTTGGACCTCCATTAATCTGATCAATTCCAATCTTTGCTCCTCCGTTATAAGGTTAGCAACTGGGGAATTCCAGTTTCTATTGGTTTTCAGGAATACAGGTAAAACTTCCTATGATAAAGAAAAAAAAATGTATTCTCAGTGTTAGAAAAAAGTGGGTTTATTTTCCTATAGTACAAAGATCTCTTGCTCCCTAGAGATGAGAACTTACATGAGATTACCTTTATTCCCTCCCTGAACCCCTTCAAAATGATACTAAAGGAATTTAAAAAAGCAGTTTCACCACAATGAAAAAAAGGGGAATGAAGGGTAGAGAAGAATATCAGCAGATGAGAGATTTCTGCAAATTTCTGGCAGATTGCAAGTGACTGAGTAGGAATGATTAAGGAAGCAAGCTGCAGGACGTTCTGGCATAGAGAACAATGGAGCACCCAAGCACAAGAACAGCAGGAGCCTTGCTGCACAACTAAACTTAAGCCTAACCACTGACAATGGGTTATGATCTGCATACCTACCTACATCCTTATTACAAATCATTACAACCTGACCCTTTTCTCCCGTACTAATGCTCTTGGGAAGAAACACTTTAAAAAGGAGCTTTAATATTAATTCCTTTGAGTGTATCAATTTATTTATTCACTCCCACATGATTTCATTTCATTCCTGTTATAAATGACACTGCGATGAGCATAAAGTCTCCTCATATCTAGGACCCTCTGTTTAAAGTATATTACAGAAAATTACTGACTCAAACAGCATGACTATTTTTAAAGTTACTGATTTCAAAACGGCTGTGGCAGTTTACACTTCCAGTGCCAATGTGAGAATACCCACTCCCCACTCCCACTCCTCCTTCCATTCTACTGTCTACCAAGCCAAGAACACAAAATGTGTCTGTCAAAGGTATATTCAGAATTTTTGTGTGTGATTATTTTAAAGATGTGGGGTACAATTCAGGATTAGGTATACATTCAGAATTTTTAAAAGAGTACAGGAGGAACAATGAGCACAGGCCTTGTTTCATACTTGCCAGGCTTTCATTCAAACCTTGGGCACATGCAGCTCTATTTATTTTCCTAACTGAATTAAAAGACCTTTGTTTATATTGAAAGGCTACAGGTGAATTTTCACATTCTGAGTCACAGTGAATTCAGAGTTATACCCAGGAGTAAGATTAATCTTATAAATATATATATATTTTTGAGTTGGAGTCTCACTGTGTCGACCAGGCTAGAGTCCAGTGGCACATTCACAGACACTACCAGCCTCGACCTTCTGGGCTCAGGTGATCCTCCAGCCTCAGCCTTTCTCTTTTTTTTTGAGTTGGAGTCTCACTCTGTCACCCAGACTGGAGTGCAGCGGCCGCTCCCCGCCACTCTGTCACCCAGACTGGAGTGCAGTGGCCGCTCCCGGCCACCGCAGCCTCGACCTGCTGGGCTCCGGCGATCCTTC
>CAUYQG010037227.1:0-14625 GCA_963574415.1 Tarsius wallacei | reverse complement strand
GCAGGTCTCGAACCTGCGGGCTCAGGCAATCCACTCACCTCAGCCTCCCAAGGTGCGGGATTACAGGCTGAGCCACCGAATCCGGCAATTTTGTGATTTTTCTTTTGACAATTTCCATTCTGCCAGTTTTTGGACTGGATTATTCTTGTCTTTTCAGTTTCTTTAGGTACAACATTAGACTGTTTATTTGAGATCTCTCTATCTTCTTGATGTGTGTGTACAGTGCTATAAACTTCCCTCTCAGCACCAATTTCATGGTATCCCAGAGATTTTGTTATGTTTTGTCTTTGTTTACATTTGTTTCTAGGAATATTTCTATTTCTGTCTTGATTTCTGTGTTAACACAAAAGTCAGAAGCATGTTGTTTAATTTCTATGTATTTGTGTGTTTCAGAGGGTTCCAATTGTTTGGTAATGATATTTGCTTTTATTCTGCTGTGGTCTGAGAAGATGCATAGTATGATTTCAATCTTTCAAAATTTGTTCATGCTTGATTTATGCGCAAGTATGTCATCGATCTTAGCTTATGTCCCATGTGCTGATAAGAAGACAGTATATTCTGTGATTGTTGTATGAAGAGTTTTATAGATACCTACTAAATCTAATTGGTCCAGTGTCAAGTTAAGGCTCTAGATTTGTTAGTTTTCTGCCTCAATTATCTGTCTAAAGCTGTTAGTGCGGTACTGAGGTCTCCAACTATTATTGTATACCTGTCTATGTCCTCTCTTAGGTTCACTAGCAATTATTTTAAAAATCTGGATGCTCCTATGTTGGGTGCATATACATTTAGGATGGATACTTCTTGCTGATGAGTTGAGCCCTTTATTATTATGTAGTGCCCTTCACTGTCCTTTTTAACTTTTGTTGGTGTAAAGTCTGTGTTATTTAATGTAAGAAGAGCTACTCCTGCTCTGAAAACATAGAACACTTCACAAATGTGCATCATCCTTGTGCAGAGGCCACACTAATCTTCTCTGTATTGTTCTAATATTAGTGTATGTACTGCCAAAGTAACCCAAATACTATAATTTTTAAAATAAAAGTAACAGAAACAAAATAATGGCTTCTAAAAAATTTCTTGTTCCTTATTCCCACGAGCCATCCCCCTTAGATGTTTGGATCTCTTTTTGTCTTACACTAAATAAGCCATATATAAGATATAAGAAATAAGGTTTTTTTTTACACATAAAAGTCAGGTCATCACTCCTTCATGAGTACTATTGGCTATGACTATTTACCTGTTTCCTTTCTTCTTGTCATACTTCAAACACTGACTTTCTGTCTCAACAAGTACATCAGCTTTTCCCAATCCTAATATTTAATATCTCTTCACTCCCTTAAATATACTATTCTACATAGATGCCTCATTATTCAAGAATATCCTGTCTATCTCCACAACAGCATCTAGAGACCACTAACCTTTCTGTTTTATACCCGATAACAAATTACCTACCTTTCAACAAGTAATCATCCAGTTCAAAGGACTCTCTTAATACTATAATATTATAACAACTATACTAGTAATTTGTCCTGAAAATAAACTTTAAAAAAATTTTCATTTATTAGATTAGACTTTAGACCCTCTGATATATCTAAAATTATGAGACTCAGAAAAGTTGAAGACAACAAAAAGAAAAAAACGTGAAAAGGATATTTACTTAGTCCCCTCCCAAAACTTTATCACAAGAGCATTATTTATACTTATCTAGTGAGATACTGTAACCCTCATTTTACAAGTAAAGTAACAGAATTCAAGATTAGGTAACCTGCCAATTGTCACACAGCTACTAAGAGCAGAGTTAAGAACCCAGTTATGCCTGTCTCTAAAACCCATGCATATAATAAGCCACACGGCTAAATTATGACAACTGTCTATTAATTGATACCTATGACCACTGTTAAAGGACAATCATATTTAATAATGTACTATTAAAGAATTCTTACCTTTTTGTACATAGCTGTTATATCAGAATCCAAAACAATTATATTCCTTAGCTTTGCATTTATTTCAGTTACTGAAGGCTTCATAATCATCTCCGAATCAAGCCCTAAGGGAATAAAAGAGTGACTAGTTGCCTTTTCTTTCACTTAAGTTTTGAATTTATTTTTTGTGAAATGTTATTACCTTCGATCTTAATTTCAGAAATGCTACGTTTCTGATCTTGAATAAAGATCTGCAAACATGATAATTCTGCTAAAATCTGCAAAGTAATAATATCTTCATTTGTGGATAGTTTCGAAGCTGAAAAACAATCATGTTGTAAAAGTAAGGTAAAACTTCTAGTAGTTACTTCACAACACTTATAAAGTAACAAAATATCACCAAAAATAGTGACATATTAGAGAAAACAGAGTTTGCAACTCAGCTGAAAGCAAAGTAAGATATTCCCTGCTGAACTGAGGACCTAAAAAACAATCAAAGCTAATGAAGACAAAAGCAAATAAACAGAAAAAACACTGTACCTAGAGGAAACTAAACATTTGAAACTAAGAAATTATAGCTATGAATTCCTAAATCTTTTGAGACTCAATGATTACTAGGTAATACTTGTCAAAAAACTGCAAATTTTCACTGCTTAAAAAGCACTGTACTCGGATTTGAAAATATGCTCTGATATTACGTTTTTTTTCAGACACGGTCTTGTTTTTTCACCTATGCTGGAGTGCAGTAGTACACACAGATCACCATAGCCTCAAACTACTAGGCTCAAGCAAGTCTCCTGCCTCAGCCTCCAAAGTAGCTGGGACTACAGGCACATAAAGCCACACCTAGCTAATTTCTTTTCTTTTTTTTAAGAAATGAAGTCTCACTATGTTGCACAGGCTTGTCTTAAACTCTTGGCTTCAAACAATCCTCCCACCTCACCCCTGAAATGCTGGGATTATAGGCATGAGTCACCCCGCCTGGATAATATTATTTAAATTTTGTTAGTTACATTGTTCTAATCTAAAATAATGTTATTAGCCGGGCTCAGTGGCTCAGCCTGTAATCCCGCGCTTTGGGAGGCTGAGGTGAGTGGATTGCCTGAGCCCGCGGGTTCAAGACCCGCCTGGGCAACTTGGCGAGACCTCATCTCTACAATAAATCAAAAAGTTAGCCGAGTGTCCTAGCGTCCGCCTGTAGTTCCAGCTACTTGGAAGGCTGAGGCGGAAGGATCACCGGAGGCCAGCAGATCGAGGCTGCAGTGGCCAGGAGTGGCCACTGCATTCGTCTGGGTGACAGAGTGAGACCCCAACTCAAAAAAAAAAAAAAAAGGCAAAAGACAGATGCTGGCGTGGGTGCAGAGAAAAGAGGGCGCCTCTACAATAATGGTGGGAGTGAAGGCTAGTTCAACCTCTATGGAAAATAGTGCAATGACCCCTAAAAGAACTTCCACACGCTCCAGCAATCCTCTCCTGGGAATATACCCAGAGGAACATAAATCGTTCTACAAAAAGGACACCTGCACATACATGTTCACTGCCACACTATTCACAATAGCAAAAACATGGAACCAACTCTACTGTCCAACGAAAGTAGACTGGATAAAGAAAATGTGATATATATATATATATATATATATATATGTATATATATATATATATGCAATGGAGAATTACAGAGACATAAAGGAGGACAAAATCATGGACTTTGCAGCAAATTGGATAGAGGTGGAGACCGTCATACTAAGTGACCTATCACAGAAAAAAAGAAGTGAATCCTGCACGTTCTCACTCATAAGCAGGCCCCGAACATCAGTCACATGAGCGCAATGGAGGAATGGAAAGTCACTGTACTCTTCCAGGGGAGGGAGGGGGGGAGGGGAGGGCAGAGGGTGAGGCGGGAGAAAGACAACACAAGGGGACTTGGGTACCAGGGAGAGAGAGGATCAACCAGAAGCCCGGACTTCACCTGCATGCAGCCTACTTATGCAGTGAACCCTCACTTATACCCACATTCCTATCATAAAATAAAATAAAATAAAAATGTCAGGAGCATTGTCATCTTTTCTGATTTTACAGCATTTTCTTTCTCTTCTTTGCTCAGCAGTGAACTATATCCCGGAACACGTTCCCTGGTGTCACTGAGCAGTTGGGCAATAATTTGTTTTGTGCTGATTCTCCAACTAGATTCCTCCTCCTTAATGGCTACTGCTCTTGTGTAGTGCTGAATAGTTTGTGTTAACCCTCCCGAGCCTAAAGATACAAAATGAGATTCGGAAAGATCCAGTCTAAATACTTGCCTATATTGAGGCAAGTACTAAACATATGCTCCCAAGAATGCCCGAATACAGTTGTTAAAAACATCCAGTTAGGGTACAGATGGCATTCCTTAAACACGAAATGAAAAATCTATACTGCATTCCCATTTTGGAGTTTGCTGTTGCATACTCTATCATTCAATCTATTCTTGGCACATGTTTATGTTAAGCCAGAACGTCTGTAATTCCCTTCTCACATCTGAATACCTTGTCAATGTATACTGGATAATCACTCGAAACCAGATTCTGGCATCTTTCTCGATTTCCAATCATCTTTCTGAATTCAAAGAGTCTACATGAAAAAGAAGACAAAAAGGAAAAAAATCACCTATTATGCCCATTATAATTGAGACTGATGAAGAGTAATTAAAAATTATCAAGTGCAGTTCATAAGCTATATTAAAACTTAATTTTGATCATTAAAGAGAAAGATTAGGCTGTGGGTTTTTTCAAACTGGATACATTTCTCAGAAAAATGTGAGAAACCACATTGTTCAGGAAATAATTAACACCTAATAAGAGTCAAAATTAAATGCATTCATCCTGAAAATTTGCTTTCTTAAGTCCAGATTTCCCCATGAGCTAAATTGTATCCAGTTTTATAGCCATTACAAAAATCAGGCTACCCAAGAAAATAGCCTCTGGAAACTACATACAGTGCTTATCAGCTTAATAATTATTGAAGTTAAAGATCTAGTTTGTGTTTCTGAGAGCTCTTTATTTTAAAAGTCTGAATTATTTTAAAAATATCCAATTTGCTGGGTGCGGTCGCTCAATGCCTGTCATCCCAGTATTTTGGGAGGTGGAGGCGAGAGGACTGCCTGAGCCCAAGGATTCAAGATCAGCCTGGGCAACATGGTAAGACCTCATCTCTACAATAAGTCAAAAAATTAGCTGGGTGTGATGGCACATGCCTGTAGTTCCAGCTACTTGGAAGGATCGCCTGAGCCCAGCATGTCGAGTCTGTGGCGGCTGTGAGCGTGACACTACACTCTCTAACCTGTGCGACATAGTGAGATTCTGAGTTAAAAAAAAAAAAAAAAAAGCTGGACCTGGTAGCACGCGCCTGTAGTTCCGACTACTCGGAAGGCTGAGGCGGAAGGATTGCAGGAGCCCAGCAGGTCGAGGCTGTGGTGGCCAGGAGCGTGCCACTGCCCTACAGCCTGGGTGACAGAGTGAGACTCCAACTCAAAAAAAAAAGAAAAAATTCCAATTCATGATAAGGGCTAAAACTTAAGAAAAATAGCTCGAAAGACAAAAAAATTACATTTTTCATATAGTTTAATGTTTTATTTGCTAGACAATCACTGTATGTTTGAGAGTAAAAGATTTCATAACTGAAATAAACTTGCAAATGTTTACTAAAACAACAAATTCCAGACACGCATTCAGGGCAAATGCTTACCTCTTGAGGTCTTCAGGTCTTCCCCATCCTCGAATAAAAAACTTCGTAAGAAGTAGTCTCCGGTACAGAATATCTAACTTGCTCACACCCATTAGCAGCAACCAAACATCTGTAAGACAAAATGTAATATGACTTGAAAATATGTTACTTTTTAATCAAGGCAGCAGGTCAATTTTCTAACCACCTGTTTGACTATCAGGTAAAATTAATGACTGACAGTAAATCCTTGAGTTTATTCCTTTGGAAACAAGATACAAAATTTGGGGGGAAAAGCCGGGTAGGAGTAGAGAAGAGGCCTAGCCCCGGGCATCCCTAAGCCGTGGGTCCACCAGGACAAGCTCTCCCCTCCTCAGTGGGGGGACCACACAGGACCCAATACTGGCTGGGCAACAGGAGTAGGCAGGGACAGCATTGATGTCGTACCGTGTCATCTGGCAGGCACCACAAGTTTAAAGACTACAAACGTTCTCATTTAAACCTCCCAAAAACTTTAAGGAAGGCTCTGTTATCCCAGTTCTAGAAAACCAAGGCCCAGAGAAGATGCACGATGCACCCACGCCACACAGCTGGTGGGAAACAGCTAAGACGCAACCCCAGGCACACAGCTCCAGCCGCGACGACCACACACACAGCCTCTACCGCAAGGCAGGAGTGAAACACAATAACTAAGCGTGCTACCACTTGGATACCGGACCTTGCTCAAACGTTTCCCAAGGTTTTCAAGTTCCCACCGCCATCTTTTCCGACTGAACGGTGCAATTTTAACCTGCGGGCAAATCTCTCCCAGGATGATGGAAAACGGAAACCCGCATTTCCACCCCAGCTTTGAGAAGCACTGATACACTGCTTCAAATGTTTCTTGATGACCTCTTCTGTCTTGTACTTTGCTTTTTCATTTTCAGCAAAAGGTACGATCAGCTCACTGTGCCTCTTGATTGCACAGGTGCACAACCTAACCCCTCATCCACTGGGCTGGCACCGTCAGTTTTCGCGGCTGGTCGGCAAAACCAAGTCGTTATGCTGCCTCTCCTTCTCAGTACCAAGGACAAACGTTTACTTGACAGATCATGGACTTGTCAGGCTACGCGACCTACAGCCAGGGTATAGCAGTAAGTGTTTTTTCAAGACAAGGTTGCCCAGCCTGGAGAGCAGAGGCATGATCATGGCTTACCGCAGGCTTAGCCTGCTTGGGCTTGGGGGATCCTTCCACCTTAGCTGTCTGGCTAGGTTTTTAAAAAAATTTTTTTGCTGCGACAGGGTCTTGCTATGTTGCCTTCACTGGTCTCGAACTCCCAGGCTCAAGCAATCCTCCTGCTCTGGCCTCCCAAAGTGCTGGAATTGCAAGCATGGGGCCCTGCCCCAGGCCATTCATTAATTTTAAAAACCAGATTTACATGCATTCTACCAGTTTTCTTCAACGTCTATATAATCATCCGATCCATCTCATCACATCCAATAGAACTCCCCAACACATCGCTAAGTACACAAACTCAATTCTTTAAAATGTTAAATTCCTTTTTCTTATTGGAAGTGACTATAAACAGAGCACTTTTCTTCTCTTTACTAACAGATTTTCCAGAAACATTTTGTCCCTGCTGTTTTCCAACTCCTTTACATATGTGTATGTTTCTAAAAACAGAGATGGGGTCTCACTATGTTGTCCAGGCGGCCATGACCTCCTGGCCTCATGTGGCTCCCATCTCAGCCTTCCAAAGTGCTGGGATTACAGGCATGAGTCACTATGCCCAGCCCTACACTTTTTTTTTTTTTGAGTTGGAGTCTCACTCCATCGCCCAGGTTGGAGTGCAGTGGCACATTCATGGGCATCCCAGCGTCAACCCGCTGGGCTCTGGCGATCCTTCCACCTCAGTCTTGCGAGTAGCTGGAACTACAGGGGCGCACTACCACGTCTGGCTAATTTTATTAATTTTTTTATTGTAGAGATGAAGTCGCCTGGGCTGGTCTTGAACCCGTGGGCTCTGGCAATCCGCTGGCCCTGGCCTCTCAAAGTGCTGGGAATATAGGCTGAGCCACCCAGCTTGGCCTCCCTATGTTTCTTAAGTCTAAAAATCTTTTATAAATTTAGATACAGTTCTAAAATCTACATTCCATTTTAAATGTCTTTCAAATAGCTCTTACAATTACAGTTGTTGTCTTAGTGTTTACTTTTTCTTAGTGTTTAAATTCTACAATGAGTTTTCTATATATATTCTATTTATTTTGGTCATAACATATAAAATATCCCATTTGCAATGTAACTAACAATGTGTTCTTTCCATATATTACCTTGCTAGCACTATGTCTATTATTTCTGGTCTTCTCACTAAAAGATAGAATATATTATTTTTTTTGAGTTGGAGTCTCACTCTGTCGTCCAGGCCTAGAATGCAGTGGCACACTCACGGTCACTGCAGCCTCAACCCACTGGGCTCACGTGATCCTTCCGCCTCGGTCTTCCAAGCAGCTGGAACCACAGGCATGTGCGCCACCACGCCCGGCTAATTTTTTGATTAATTGTAGAGACAAGGTCTCGCCATGTTGCTCAGGCTGGTTTTGAAACCCTGAGCTCAGGCAATCCTCTCACCTCCACCTCCCAAAGCGCTGGGATTACAGGCTTGAGCCACCGTGCCTGGCCAGAATATATCTACCTATTCAGAGTTTTCCTTATTTCCTCCATGATTGTTTACACTAGCCATTGGATATCTTACACCGTGCTGCTAATAAGTTATTTAGTATTTGTGATAACTACTATGAATAAGATTCCTTTTCCTTGTGCTTTCTATGTAGATACTTATTGCTAATTCTTAAGAAAACAAATTACTCTAGATTGTTCTTCATCCTATAAGTCTTGTATCAGAACAGCATTCCAGGAATGAATGACCAAATAATGAGCAGAGATGACACAGTCCTTAGTGACGGAATATGCAGCTTTCCACTATTCTATATTATTCCTCCAATTTTTTAAAAGCTAAGCCATATCAGAAACCCAGGATCACAGAACACAAAGTGAAGAAGTCCTACATGTTACTATACCTAGAGGATTAAGCTTCCTGTCTACACTATCCTAAACAATCTTATTTTACTGTTACTACTATTATTTTCAATTTTAGAGAGTAGGTCTTGCTGTGTTGCCCAGACTGCAGTGCAGTGGCTATTCACGGGGACAGTGACAGCGCACGGCAACCTTGAACTCCTGGGCTCGAGCATCCCGATGGCCTCAACTTCCACGTAGCTGGGATCGCAAGTACAAGCCATAGCACTAAGCCATTTTTATAATTCTGCCTTTAAAACAGATTTTTGATTATATTTAAATAATATTCTTCTAAGACAGCTCTAAAAATATACCTAACTGGGAGAAAATATTGATTTTTTTTTTTTAATTGGAGTCTGTCACCCAGGCTGGAGTGCAGTGGCATGCTCAAGGCCACTGCAGCCTCAACCCGCTGGGCTCAGGCGATCCTTCCCCTCAGCCTTCCAAGTAGCTGGAACTACAGCTGTGTGCCACCACATCCAGCTAATTTTTTGATTTACTGTAGAGATGAGGTCTCATCAAGTTGTCCAGGCTGGTCTCGAACCCCTGGGCTCAGGCAATCCCAAAGTGCTGGGATTATAGGCATAAGCCACTGCACCTGGTTGGAAATATTGATCTTAAAGTGCAAAACAACTAAGGACTATTTTAAAACCAACTTGTACTAACCATATCCAACTACTGGTAGGGACCACAAAATGATACCCAGTCAAATTCCTCATAGAAAATATCAAAGATGATAAGGTCATCACATTTTAGTTTCTGTTGTAGCATGGTTACAAGTAGTGTCTGAAAAGGACAATGCTATTTCTAATAGGACTAGAGGAGGGTCCTGCCAACTTTCCCTATAAAAAGATAGTCAACAGAACAGGCCTTGCAGGCGAAGAGGCGGAGTTAAGGATATTACATAGGTACATAGATAACTAGAAATAAAGGTAATCTTCGCTTTTTTTTTTTTTTTTTGAGTCAAATTGTCAGGCTAGAGTGCAGTGGCATCATGACGGCCACCACAGCCTCAACCTTCTGGGCTCAGGTGATCCTTCTGCCTCTGTCTTCCAGGCATCTAGAACTACAGACACGTGCCACCATGCCCGGCTAATTTTTTGATTTATTCTAGAGACGAGATCTCACCAAGTTGCTCAGGCTGATCATGAGCCCCTGGGAACAGGCAATCCTCTCACCTTTTGCTCTCAAAGTGCTGGGATTACAGGTATGAGCCTCCACACCCAGCTTTAATTTTCACATTCTTTATTGGGGAAATTCAAAATAAAACAGTAATTAAGTGCAATTTTTTGTAATATAGTTCTATTAATAAGAAGAAGTTTTTTTTCTGGGAGAGTTTGCTTAATTGGGGCTCAAACTTCATGCCCCTATTATGAAACTGAGTATAAATATTTATTTGTAAAAACTATGCTTAGCCTGCAGGTTTGATAAATAGGCAGGTTGGCCAACAAGCCAGTTTGCTGACCATGGGTTAGAAAATAAAACAAGCCGGGCTCGGTGGCTCAGCCTGTAATCCCGTGCCTTGGGAGGCTGAGGTGAGTGGATTGCCTGAGCCCACGGGTTCGAGACCCGCCTGGGCAACTTAGTGAGACCTCATCTCTACAATAAGTCAAAAAAATCAGCCGGACATGGTAGCGCGTGCCTATAATTCCAGCTACTCGGAAGGCTGAGGTGGAAGGATCGCCGGAACCCAGCAGGTCGAGGCTGCGGTGGCCAGGAGCGGCCACTGCACTCCAGTCTGGGCGACAGAGTGAGACTCCAACTCAAAAAAAAAAAAAAAAATAGAAAACAAAGCATAGGTAAGTCACAAATATCAGAATAATGCTGTAAATGTAAAAACACAACTATAAAATATTATATTTACCTAAATTATAAATTATCCAACTCCTGTATGTATAAAAAGAATGCAAATATTGATTTTAGTAAAATTCAACACACCAGAGCATATCTAAAATTAGTATTCTATCTAAAATAAACACTAGTTATTTCATTAGCTATGCTTTATTTGCCTTCTTAAAATTTAGAATTTGAGACTGGGTGCAGCTATTTACAACTGTAAGCCTAGCACTTCGAGAAGCCAAGAATGCTTGACCCCAGGAGTTTGAGATCAGCCTAGGCAACACAGCCAGAACTTGTCTCTACCAAAAAAAAAAAAAAAGCCAGGCATATTGGTGCATGCCTGGAGTCTCAACCACTCAAGAGGCTGAGATGGAAGGACTGCCTGAGCCTAGGAGGTGGAGGCTATAGTGAGCCGTGATCATGCCGTCACTCCAGCCTGGGTGGCAGAGAGAGACCCCGACTCAAAAAAAATTTAGAACTTGGTAGCTAAAATGTGGAAGCTTCTTAGCTTGCTGGGCTGTAAAATAAATGAGTAAGTAAATAAAAGGTGGAAGCTTTTTTTTAAGTCTGAATCTCTTACTCTGTCGCCCAGGCTGGAGTGCAGTGGCATACTCGTAGCCACCGCAGCCTCGACCTGCTGGCTCAGGTGACCCTTCCGCCTCAGCCTTCCAGTAGCTGGAACCACAGGTCTGTGCCACCATGCCTGGCTGACTTTCTGAGTTATTGTGAAGATGAGGTCTTGCCAAGTTACCCAGGCTGGTCTTGGACCTCTGTGTTCGGGCAATCCTCTTGCCTCTGCCTCAGAAAGTGCTGGAGTTACAGGCGTGAGCCACCGTGCCTGGCCTAAAAGGTGGAAGCTTTTAGTGTTCATCAACAGGTGAAGGGATAAGCAAAACGTGTATATAATAAATATACATATTGTGTTATATATATTTGTATGTAAAATAATGTACATACATACCATACATGCATTATACATGCTTTATAAATAACATATATTTGTGTTTCATTTACATATATATGACTGTTTTATTCTACATTCCAACTTCTATCTGCTTCTCTTTTTAAGAGATGGTAAAACTAACGTCTGAAATGCTGTCATTATATACATTTTCTACTTCAGTGTAACTACTAATATCATGTAGGTATATGGAGTAGATATTTAAACTGCTTGACCAGCTTTCTCCTGTAGAGTAAATGTCAGTTGGGAATAATAAAAAAACCTATCTAACCCTTGGCCTCAGTTTCTGGCAGGAAGCTCCAAAACCCTGGGGATCCCCTGAAACTCACAGTGGGCCTCAGAGAGTTTCAGGGTCGAATGGTCACCAGGAAGATCAACTGTCATTAGAGGGCCGGAACTCAGGGCCACCCTGACCTCCAGGAAGGGAAGGGAGCTGGAAAGGGAGTTCGGTCACATGGCAGTGACTCAATCAGCTGCACCTATGCAATAAAACCCCAATAAAAACCAGACACGAAGCCTGGGCAAAGCTATCTAGCTGATGACGCTCCCTGACTCCAGAGAGGCCAGGCGGTTCCACACCACTTCAGACCGGTCTTGTTTCTCTTCCTGCTCTCTTCCTGAGTTTATTTTTTATTTTTTTTGAGTTGGAGTCTCACTCTGTCATCCAGACTGGAGTGCAGTGGCCACTCCCAGCCACTGCAGCCTCGACCAGCTGGGTTCCGCGATCCTTCTGCCTCAGCCTTCCAAGTAGCTGGAACTACAGGCGTGCGCTACCACACCCAGCTAATTTTTGATTTATTGTAGAGATGAGGTCTCACCAAGTTGCCCAGGCAGGTCTCGAACCCGCGGCTCAGGCAATCCACTCACCTCAGCCTCCCAAGGTGTGGAATTACAGGCTGAGCCACCGAGCCTGGCTCTGAGTTTATTCTTTATGAGAAAGCTGAACTCCTAAGTATGATAGCTGCCTGAGTTCTATGAGTCATTCTAGCAAATTTTTGATGCACGGGGCATTTTGAAAACCTCTAAGTTTGCATTTAAGTTGGTCAGAAGGGTGAATGGCCCGGGGACCCCTGACATGAATCTCAAGGACTGAGTCCTTAACTTGAGGGTCTGCACGAACTCTGGGTGGTTAGTGCAGAACTGGACTGAAGCACAGTCAGGTGGAGAGGAAATGGAATCGTCAGTTTACCCTGGTTTGTTTTTTTTATTGTCGGACGGGTAATGTGCTGACATCATAACAAGGTTTGGGGGTGGCACGTCTCCCCCCGCGTGTGAGTCCCCAGTCATCCCGCTTGTGAACTACTCACACAAAGTCAGGTTATTCTTCACCCAGCTACAAAGCTTCTGTCTCGTGTTATTCCAAATAAGAGGCCAACTCTGGATATATTGGGGGGGACTACAGCATTAGGAAAGGTAATTCTAGGTGATGAACGATAATCTTCTCCTTGGATCTTTCTGGAATTGTTAACATAAACAGCACTGATCCATCTCCTGTGTGTGTATATTAAGCTGCATGTCATTATAATGCAGGACTTCACCGTCTTTCGCAAGTGTTACAGGCCATTTATTCTCTCAACGGTGGCAGGAAACGGACCAGAGTGACTGTCTTCCTCTGGAGCATCCATGGCCTCAACAGCTACAAGCAGATTCCATGACAGAAAGAGTAAAACTGAAAACCCAACACTCATATCTTACAGTAAAAAGGCAGTAAGTGCTCATGGATGCCCCGTTTTTCCATTCGTTCTTCCAGGCCAGCTACAGAAGACAGGCAGAAGGGAGCAGGGGCAGCAAGACAGGAAGGACCCAAGAGCCAGAGTCGGCACGTGCTTGCAAAGCGCTGTATCTATTCTGGGCCCGGATGGCGCAGTTATTCTGAATTCCTCCAACACTAGAACACCACCCCAGGCCACTTCCATCCCCCGAATCACAGGCCCCACAAGTCAGCACTCTGGCTCTGGAGCCCCTGTGTTTATCGCTACCGGCCGGGAGGCAACTCACTGAGGAACAGAAGGCAGGCCAAGCACACACAGCTCCCTGGCATGGGGTTCTGGGGCATAGGCTTACTCAGATCTCTCCCACTTCAGACCCAAGGACAACGTCTGGACCAGGCTTCCCTGAGACCCTCTCAGCACGGTCCTTCCAGGCAGGGCTGGCTGGCTCAAGGCACCCAGGGTCACCAAGAGCAGACGGGAGCCGAGCCCAGAGTAAAGGTCACTCCAGCTTGCCAAGAGGGGCGCCACCTGGAGCCACGCAGACACGCGAGTCCTCAAATCAGGCTGGGCTGGCACAGCTGGGCTGGCACAGCCAGGCCGGCAGGGGCAGGGCCCACTTTCGCAGAGGCATGAAGCCAAACCAGCACAACGGAGATCTAGAAGCAGTCCTCGCAAAAGGGAAAAAGAGTGAAACAAAGACAGGCGCTCCGGTGGGTGCCGAGGAACGGAGGCCTTCCTGGAAAGGCGCGCTCCCGATGAACTGGTGCCGTCCACTCGAGTCCCAAAACAATGCAGCCCTCAGTTCTTCCTGCTGATCTACATCTCAAACACATAAATGACATCTTAAAAAATACCACTATCGGCAAGAACTTAATCCCCACCGAAAAAGAGACTTGATTTATCTTGTAACGTCACTTGTAAATCATTTTTTTTTTTTTTTGAGTCGGAGTCTCGCTCTGTCGCCCAGGCTTGAGTGCAGTGGCACTCTCCCAGCCACCACAACCTAGCCCTGCAGGGCTCCAGCGATCCTTCTCCCTCAGCCTTCCAAGTAGCTGGAACCACTGGCGTGTGCCACCAGGCCCAGCTTATTTTTTGATTGATTGTAGAAAGGAGGTCTCGCCAAGTTGCCCAGGCTGGTCTCGAACCTGCGGGCTCCCAAAGTGCTGGGATGACAGGCTTGAGCCACCGCTCCCGGCATAAATCATTTCTACCCAGGCTTGGACACCACGGACGTTCATTCCTGAAGTCGACTCGCCTAGTGCAGTCAATCTACCTCCTTTAGCCTCACACGGAAGAGGGGCAGGCCGACGGGAGGCTGGCCGGCTGGCTTGGGAGGGCTGTGGGAATCAGTTCTGGGCAGTCACCAAGGAACTCAGCAAAGGGACTAGCCCACAGCCTGTGCGAAAGGCTCAGGCATCATCTGTCTCTCCACATTTA
>CAUYQG010037212.1:0-12118 GCA_963574415.1 Tarsius wallacei | reverse complement strand
ATGCATTACTTTTCTGTAAAAAAGTCTTATAGAAAAATTGTAATTTTACCTGTAGTTAGCAGGATAGCAGTGAATCCCATACTTATTTTGGACATGTCATCAGTTTCTTCCACCAATGCTTTGGCCTTGCCAAAGAAGCAGAAGTGCTGGGTTATAGAGCTGGGGAGGGAGGGGGAGATAGAAGGAGGAAAGATGGAAAGGGCATAGGCGTCTCCACCTCGCTGGACCAGCCATAAGCGATGGAAGAGAGATTGAAGTCGCCATCCTCTGAGCGCCTACTTCACGCCAGCCTCTGAGTTTTATGCTTTTTCTCTCATTTAAACCTTATAATTAGCCTAGGGAGGAGGATATCAGTGTCTCTGTTTTATAGATGAGAAAATTGAAGCTCAGAGTTGATAAGTCTATGTGACCTCTGAGCGCCATAGTTTGACCTTCTGTGTCAGCAGTTTTTGCTGTATTATTGTTGAGTCATTTGCCATCCTGGGCGTAAGTAAGGGTGAGTGGGTTCCAGTCTGGGTGGGAAGGAACTGAGTGAGAGCAGGAAGTTACACAGGAACAAAGCTGCCACATGCAAGTGATGTTGCAGGCTAAGTGCATGACTGTGCCTGCCACTGTTGTACTTCCATGAGCAGATGTATCTTACATTGAACTGGTTGAAATAAAGGTAAAGGTAGTTTAAAATATGTTTTGAGTAAATATTTTAGACGATGTTCATATCATGAGGAATCCGGAATTGGATGCTAAGAAACAGCATCTCTAATTACATATGACCTGTTTCCTAGGACTCTGCCCCAAGGTACCGCATACATCATTTCAGACTCTTGCCTCTATGTGTAAGCAGTTCATTCATAAGGGAACAGCATTCTTTTGGGCAGGATGTGGTCTTTGATAGTATTTTAGGAGCACAGATGACAGCTTAGGTAGGTGGGACCTGTTAACAGGTACAGCTTTGACTACTGTCTTCCAGGGCTGAGAAGGGTATTATGATATTAATTAAATGAATCATTTTCTTCTCTTTCTTAATTAGATTCTCTCTAGGAATAATTCATCATCATAGAAATATATCGAGTATGTCACCCAGTAAAAGTCTAAAATGTTACTTTACCCTTATAATTTTACTGTACTGTTGTTTTCTGCTGTTCCTATGCATTATCACTTGGAGTGGTATAAGTTTCACTTCATAACAGTTTCATATACACTGAAAAGAGAAGCATTTCCTGGTTTGACTTTTCTGGAATGAACTATGGCAGGGGAAGTAGTCAATTATTGAATTGGATCTGTTGCCTTCCTCTATTTTTTACTGAATGTTTCTTAGACTTCTTGAGAATTTTTCCTTGCTTGGTGGAACAAGTTACAATTACTTTTTCTCCTCAAGAAAACTCTATTTCTCTCCCAATATTTAAGCTTTATCATTGGGACTTTTTGTTTGTGCCCATATCAGTTAAATAAACAACTCCTCCCACCCCAAGAAAGACAGATTGGTATAATGTGATTCAGTCAACTGAACAGTAAATTAATTTGTCTAGTTCTTTGCTGTATAACTTTTTCTGTCTTTGTTTTTATTCTTTAAAGGTAACTAGACCACCAGTAGATAAGTACAATATTTTCTTCACTTGAAGTTTAAAGGTTGTATATTTTATTGTAGTTCATGAAATGCTTTCATAGTTACTGAAAATAGCATTGGACAATACTTTCCTAGGGCCAGATCTATCCTTTTTTAGATGTTTTCTACCTTGTGGTATCTTGCCACAATCGGGGAAGATTCTTATGAGCCGAAACTGTCTTGTGGTTTCCTCCCTGTTCTTCAGCCTTGGTCGTGTCTGTCAGGATCTGTGTTTGCTAACCCAGCTGCCCTCAAGGCACTCCTTGGTTCAGTCTCCTGAACAGCCCCCTTCTTCTCCCTCTTCGCCTGCAGAGTTCTATATGTTAAATCTTCATTTGTATGATTGCATAATTTTTATCCACTCGGCCTTTAGCCTATGTTTGAATATTGAAAATGCATTTCTTTTATGTCATTCAGAAGCATGCTTTGGAACGTCCATTTCATTTCCTTCGGTCATACTGTTTTCATGATACCCTGCTGAGGTTTTTTTCCTCCACTAATTTTTATTTATTTTTTTATTTTAATTTTAATTTTTTTATTTTTTTTAGTTGGAGTCTCACTCTGTCGCCTAAGCTGGAGGGCAGTGAGTGGCATGCTCATGACTACCGCAGCCTCAACCTGCTGGGCTCAGACGATCCTTCCTCCCAAAGTGCTGGGGTTACAGGCTGAGCCACCACGCCCAGCTCTCCACTAATTTTTATAGCAAGGATTCAATGGTTAAGGAAAGAATGATGTTTAAATTCAACAGTCAGCCATTTGAAGTTTCCTTCATTTTAGAGAAATCAGAATACGTGGTATAATTCATTCAAACATGTTCCTACTAAAATAAGTCTTGGAAGGCTGAGGCGGAAGGATTACCGGAGCCCAGCAGATTGAGACTGCGGTGGCCAGGAGCGTGCCACTGCACTCCAGTCTGGGCGACAGAGTGAGACTCCAACTCAAAAAAAAAAAAAAAATAAGTCCAAGTTGTAGATTTTTTTTATTCCAGTGTACTTGGTGTGTTTTAATAGTCATTTGCTTCCTAGTGGATTGTTTTTCTTTCTAGAACCTTTGTCAGAGGAAACTTACTAGAAATTAGTAGAAGTGATTACATAAAGAATAAATTCAGCCAGGTGTAGTGGCTCAAGCCTGTAATCCCAGCACTTTGGGAGGCCGAGGCAAGAGGATTGCCTGAGCCCAGGGGTTCGAGACCAGCCTGGGCAACATGGTGAGACCTTGTCTCTACAATAAATCAAACTTAGCCGGGCATGGTAGTGTGCACCTATAGTTCCAGCTATTTAGAAGGCTGAAGCGGAAGGATTGCTGGAGCCCAGCAGGTCAACCCTGAGGTGGTTGGGAGCGTGCCACTGCACTCCAGCCTGGGCAACTGAGTGAGACTCCAACTCAAAAAAAATAAAAATAAAAAAGAGGCCGGGCTCGGTGGCTCAGCCTGTAATCCCACGCTTTGGGAGACTGAGGTGAGTGAATTGCCTGAGCCCGCGGGTTCGAGACCTGTCTGGGCAACTTGGTGAGACCTCATCTCTACAATAAATCAGAAAAATTAGCCAGGCGTGGTAACGCGCGCCTGTAGTTCTGGCTACTTGGAAGGCTGAGGCGGAAGGATCACTGGAGCCCAGCAAGTTGAGGCTGTAGTGGCCAGGAGCGGCCACTGCACTCCAGTCTGGGTGACAGAGTGAAACTCCAACTCAAAAATAAATAAATAAATAAAAATAAAAAAGAATAAATTCTGTCATACAGAGTCTCTTGATAAAGTGAACACTGAAAGATCAATCTGTATAAAACAGTGATTTTGGATCTTAAGAGGTTCCAAGCAAGCCTAGACCAAACTTTCCAGAACTTTAAAATCCTCAAAGCTGAAATTGCTATAAACATAAGAAAATTACAAAATAATATGTGACAGCAAGGTAGATACAGTTAATTACCAGCTATCTATAGTAGCAAATGTTGAATATTAGTTGGAATGACTCGGCATGAACTATGGAGTTTTCTCACATCTTAAACGTGTAGCCTTGAAATCCATATCCGTTTATCGGTAAAAGGCAATCACAGGCAGAAGAGGCTAACCAGAAGAATAATGAAAACTAAAATGTTCTTATTTGAAAGGCAGCTGCAAGATACTATTTGAAACCTGTTTGTTATTATACAAATTCACAGGGTATCCTAGAAAGTGTTTGTGTGTCAACCTGTGTTGTTAGAAGAAACGCCTAGATCATTCTCATATTGGGATGAAAGCTGCTATCCTAGAAAAGGACGTGAGTTCTTGTGGTAAATGATGTAGCCTGGAGCCAGCTTTAGCAATGTTTGGGAGCAATGGAAAGACGTGCATGTACCCCACCTTCCCTGGGTGAAATGCTGCAGTACTGTCTAGTGCTTTGAAAATGCGCCCACCTGGAGTGCTCTGAAAGAAATCACCTGTTTCCAAGTTTTATTTATTTATTTTTATTTATTTATTTTTTTTAATTTAATTTTTTTTTTTTGAGTTGGAGTCTCAGTCTGTCACCCAGTCTGGAGTGCAGTGGCCGCTCCCAGCCACCGCAGCCTCGACCTGCCAGGCTCTGGCGATCCTTCCACCTCAGCCTTCCAAGTAGCTGGAATTACAGGCGTGTGCTATCACGCCCGGCTAATTTTTGATTTGTTGTAGAGATGAGGTCTCGCCACTCACCTCAGCCTCCCAAAGCGCAGGGATTACAGGCTGAGCCACCTAGCCCGGCTCCAAGTTTCATTTATTATAGTCATGTAAAGCAACTGCTTTCTTCTATCATGTATTTTAAGAAACTATCCTAACAAAGTGGCCCTCCATTTGACTCTGATGGAGTGAACTGTGTGGATGAGGATGTTAAAAGACTGCGTAAAAAAAAATGAAACCCATTCTCACTGCCTGCCCATTTGTGTTTCAGGCATCCTGACAAAAACAAAGATCCCGGAGCAGAAGACAAGTTCATTCAGATCAGCAAGGCATACGAGGTATTGTGTCAGACTTCACCATACATCTATGAGCTCTTACCAGATATGCCGTAGGTGACCAGTTTATATTATAAAGTTCTCTCAGAAAGAGTATGTCCACCATGCTCTGGACCCAGTTTCTAGATTATAGTAGAGAACATATTTGACCATATCCAATAAGTTAAAACAAGTGTCACACCAGCTCTGACATATTTTAAATGTTAATTTAATTAGAATTGTAGAATTATCTGAATATGTCTCTATTGCTTTTTTTTTTTTTTTTAGAAATTTCCATTAAAGAATCACACATCAATTCACCTAGATTTATTTTAGTGGCATAAGGTTACAAATACATTTAAACACAAAATTTTAAATAATTTTCCAACATGTCAGTTTAAGTAGGTTTGTCAAGTATGCATAAAAGATAAGCCCATGGCTCCCTGATCTGTACAGGGAATGCTCCTCATCACCCAGTGCTTAGCTCATACAACACATCATTCTACAACATCCTCGAATGTTAGACTTCAAAACAATTTTTTTTAAGTCTGTCGCCCAGGATGGAGTGCAGTGGCACGCTCACAGCCACCCCAGCATCGACCTGCTGGGCTCCGGTGATCCGATCCTTCTGCCTACAGGCATGCGTTACCATACCCAGCTAATTTTTTTATTTATTGTAGAGATGAGGTCTCGCCAAGTTGCCAGGCTGACCTCAAACCCGCAGGCTCAGGCAGTCCACTCGTTTTGGCCTCCCAAGTGCTGGGATTACAGGCTGAGCCACCGAGCCTGGCTTCAAAATAATTTTTAAGTAAAACAAAGTCAACTGACACACAAGGCACAATACTCAAATCTGTGGCTACGATTTTGGTGTTCCCAGCTCTTCATATCTTGTTCTGAATTATCCCAGTTCATTAGGTCTGACCCAGTCAATTTTCTTGTGATTGAGCCCTGGTTATCAACATATGTTAAGTTTTATTCATTTTACCATTTATATGTCTTAAAATAGGTGGTGGAAAAAAATCAGTTACAGTGTTTAGTGTTGTGATAGGTTGAAATCTTTAATGCCAAGATGAGTGTGAGTATCTAAGCCACTGAAATATTTTGGTCTTCAATGTTATTTAATGTTTCTGTTGAGAGAAGTTTCTTGTTATATTAAATGACTATGTTTAGAACATCTAGTCAGGCCGGGCTCGGTGGCTCAGTCTGTAATCCCAGCACTTTGGGAGGCCAAGGCGAGTGGATTGCCTGAGCCCGCGGGTTCAAGACCTGCCTGGTCAACTTGGCGAGACCTCATCTCTACAATAAATCAAAAATTAGCTGGGTGTGGTAGCGCATGCCTGTAGTTCCAGCTACTTGGTAAGCTGAGGCGGAAGGATCACTGGAGCCCAGCAGGTCAAGGCTGCGGTGGCCGGGAGTGTGCCACTGCACTCCAATCTAGGTGACAGAGTGAGCGTCCAACTCAAAAAAAAAAAAAAGAATATCTCATCCGGTCATAATTGTTTTTAATCACTATTAGGTGAGGAGATAATCTTTTCTTTTTTCGTTTTTTTTAAGAAACAAGGTCTCATACTGTCACCCAGGCTGGAGATCATAGCTCACCGCAACCTCAAGCTCCTGGGTTCAAATGGTCCTCCTGCCTTAGCCTCCTGAATAGCTAGGACTACGGACATGTGCCACCATGCCCAGCTTTTTTTTTTTTTTAGATATGGGGTATCACTATGTTGCCCAAGTCTCTTGGGGCAAGACTGGATGAATATGGAGGGTGGGGTACAGGGATCATGCCAATTTTGGTCAAAAACTGCTGAACATTCGTTGTGGTGTGGGCAGGTACACTTGTAAATCACCCATCATGAAATGGGCAAATGTGTTGAAAGAATCTCCAGAAAAATTCACTGGAGCCAGATACAGCCTCGCACAACAACACTCGCTGGAACACTGATGCTGATGGGTTCCTAGAACACTTAAATAGCCAGGGAAGCCTGTACTACAAGGAGCCTGCCCAGACTGGTCTCAAACTCTTGGCCTCAAGCAATCCTCCTGCCTTGGCCTCCCATAACATGTCATAATCTTTACATTTATTTTCTTCCTGTGTGCTCCAAGCTGCTTACAGAAAAGTCCTTTGGGTGAGCTCCTTATTTTTTTATTTTATTTTTATTTTTTTTGAGTCGGAGTCTCACTCTGTCACCCAGACTGGAGTGCAGTGGCTGCTCCCGGCCACTGCAGCCTCGACCCGCTGGGCTCAGGCGATCCTTCCGCCTCAGCCTTCTAAGTAGCTGGAACTACAGGCACACGCTACCACGCCTGGCTGATTTTTGATTTATTGTAGAAGTGAGGTCTCGCCAAGTTGCCCAGGTGGGTCTCGAACCCGCGGGCTCAGGCAATCCACTCACCTCAGCCTCCCAAGGCGCAGGATTGCAGGCTGAGCCACCAAGCCCGGGTATTTTTTTTTTTTAGTTGGAGTCTCACTCTGTTGCTCACGGCCACAACAGCCTTAACCTCCTGGGCTCAGGCGATCCCTCCACTTCAGCCTTCCAAGTAGCTGGAACTACAAGCGTGTACCACTATGCCCAGCTAATTTTTTGACCTATTGTAGAGACGAGGTTTTGCCAGGCTGGTCTTGAACCCATGGGCTCAAGCAATCCTCTCGCCTCGGCCTCCCAAAGTGCTGGGATTACAGGCATAAGCCGCCACATCTGGCCTGGGTTGTTGTTTAGGTTTTTTATTTTTCTTTGTTTCTTTACAGATTCTCTCCAATGAAGAAAGGAGATCACATTATGATCAGTTTGGGGACGCTAGAGAGAACCAGGGCTACCAGAAGCAGCAACAGCAGCGAGAGTATCACTTCCACCACTTCCATGAAAACTTTTACTTCGATGAATCTTTTTTCAATTTCCCTTTTAATTCTGAGCGACGGGACTCAATTGACGAGAAGTATTTATTGCATTTTTCTCATTATGTGAATGAAGTCGTTCCAGACAGCTTTAAGAAACCCTACCTCATTAAGGTCACCTCCGACTGGTGTTTCAGCTGCATCCATATTGAGCCTGTGTGGAAAGAAGTCGTTCAGGAACTGGAAGGACTGGGTAAGCCCATTTCATTTATTGGAAGGCACAAACATTTGGTCTATAACACTCCGTATGTAGGAGACAGTGACTTTATAGCTCTTGAATTGTATGGGCTTTGGGGAAAGGAGCAGTGACTATGATTTCTCAAGCTCACAGTGATTGGTGTTTCCAGGAACATGTTTCCAGAGAGGGGATGAGCCACTTGAGTTTGCTTTACTAATTTGAGGTCTTGTCTGTATAGTCTTCCAGCATCTAGTTGGAGGCCCAATACATAGAGGGAACTTAAAAATTACTGGTTGTTAGACTGAGTGTGGTAGCATGCACTTATAGTTCTAGCTATTTGGGAGACTGAGACGAAAGGATCGCCTGAGCCCAGCAGGTCGAGGCTGCGGTGGCCGTGAGCGTGCCACTGTACTCCAGCCTGGGCGACAGAGTGAGACTCCAGCTCAAAAAAAAAAAAAATTACTGCATCTCTGGTTTCTTCTGGATCTCTCTGTTTGGCTTGCAGATGGCTGACCTCTCACTGTGTCTTCACATGGTCATCTCTCTGTGTGTGCACATGTCTGGTGTCTCTTTCTGTATTCTTACGTTTTATAAGGATACCAGTTGTGTTGGATTAGAGCCCATCCTCGTGATCCCATTGTAACTTAATTTCTTCTTTAAAGGCCCTATCCTAGCTCATTCTCCCATTACAAAATATCATAGGCTGCATGGCTTAAACCACAGAGGTGTATCTTCTCACAGTTCTGGAGCCTAGAAACCCAAGATGGGATGCCAGCATGGCTGAGTTCTTGTGAGGACCTTCCTCCTGTCTTGTGGATGGCACATTTGCTGTGACCCCATGTGTCTCATGTCTTTTCTTATTAAGTCATTAATTCTATCATGCAGGTGTCACCCTCGTGACTTAATTGCCTCCAAAGGTTCCATCTCCAAATACCATCACATTCAGGGTCAGGGCCTTAGCATATGAATTGGGCAGGGGGTGGGGGGTGCCTAGGCACAAACATTTGGTCTATAACACTCCGTAATGGCCACAGGGGACAGCCCTTAATCACACATTAGCCTTTTCTTTGTATTTACCACTTAGTACCAGGGAAATTTTAGTGACCCAAGGAGGATATTTACTTATAATAACTCCTAAAAGTTCAAATTACTGGATTAAGAGTGAGTGTGTGTGTGTGTGTGTATGTGTTTTCTACGCATTAACAGACCTATTCTTGAGTAACTATAAAGGGACAAACTCAACCATAGGAGCTGAGGGGCCTGGATTTATCTGGAGAGAGCACAATACTGGAAGTCATGCGCTTATTCTAAGATAAAAATTCTCAACCTCTTGTTCAGGTACTTAGATTTGGCAAAATGCTTTCCTGAGACTGAATAAGTTGTTCTTGGATGAAGATAAGGGAATAAGTTTAGCACAATATCTAACCTGTGGTAGACAGCAGATGCTTGCGGTATCTACCATGTGGTACACAGCAGATGCTTGCAGTATCTAACCTATGGTAGACAGCAGACACTTGCCATATCTAAAGTGGTAGGCAGCAGATTTGCTGCATCTAACCAGTGGTAGACAGCAGAGCAGAAGCTTGCCATATCTAACATGCGGTAGGCAGTAGATGCTTGCTATTGGTGCCTAATGAACAAATGAGAAGTTGGGATTAGGTAGAAGCCACTGGATTAAACAGCTTCTCGTCACAAGCATAATTGCATATTTTTGCTGTGCTAGGTGGTATACTAAAAACTGTTTAGGAGCTAATAGTAAGGCCCAGTAGCAGAGCATAAGCCATTACATGATTTAGGGTAGCAAAGTCAGATCAGGACCACAATTATATTTTCAACCTGCTAAGCAAACATACATGATGTAAGGTAGTGCCTAGAGCCAGGTAGGAAGGAGTTTCAAGTCAAGGATGAGGGAGCTGGACTCTATGGTATGTAATATGTCCAAGAAAAGTTTTCACAGAATGTGGTACCTACACTTTAGAAAGCTGGGTGAAGGATGGATTAAAGAAGGTAAGACTAGAGGCAGGGAGGTGACCAGCCCTCATAAGGGAGTGACTCATGTGACTAGGGCAGTGAGAACAGGAGGTGAGCAGATGGGAGGTGTTTCAGGCATAAGAGTATGGAGGCCCGGGGAACCTGTCTCCTGGAACTATTTGAATGTGAGAAATGAAGAAAAGAGGAGAAAGGGGGTCATGCCTGACTGTTCCACAGTGAGCAGGTCTATGCAGACTTTCCCCAAAGGCAGAGGGAGTGAGCAGCTGGAGAAGGAGGCTGAAATCCAGTTTCTCAGAAACGTTTACTAGGGACTTAAAGCAGAAGCCATGTTTTGGGTGGCCCCATGCCATTACCCCCCAGACCCAGGGCTTCTACACCATATGGAAAGGGTGCACACATGCTTCAGAAGGAATTTGCCTAAGGGCAGAATTTATAGTCAACAGTAGATAAAATAGAAATTTTAGAGGCTTTCATGGAACTGGGGTGGATCAGAAGTGTCCATGGCGGATTAGCATCCCCATGGGGTTGTCTTAGCAGCTCACTGACTCTGCATTCTGAGCTGAGCTACTGGGTGGGCAGGGAATATAGTAGGAAAGAGTTGAATTTGGAGAAAAGTGGCTTGAAATAACAACTTCAGCTCAGATATTCAATGTGAAATAAGACAGATATAATAAAAAAGCTTCTTTATTGAGAGTTTACCATATGCTATTATAAGCATCAACTTATATTGAACAGCAACCCTGTGAGGCAGGTACTATTACCACTCCTTTTTATGGATACTTAGCTCACTTTTGGTACCTGGTCCATGGTCACAGTTGGTGTTTGGCAGTTCTGGGACTCGGCTCAGGTAGTCTGGCTGTCCAGTCCATGCATTGAACCATGGTGCCGTGCTGCCTTTCAGTGTCCTTATGTCGTTGATGACTGCAGACCTTGTCATTCTTTTGGATGGTTGTGCTACATATATAATTCTAGTAAGTCAGGACTCAAAGTGATAAGGATGAAAGAAGCTGGAATTACCATCCATGGAATTAATATTTACCTAGTTTTTCATCCATTCCCTCCCCCATTCCCCAAATCCTCTGGATTTCCTTAACCTGGAAGACAAGTTGTGACCAAGTTGATTAATTTGGTTTGTAGGCCATCTCCCTCTTTGGAACATTCAGATTGGTTGAAGATTCTTGACACTTGGGTTCTACTTGATTACAGTGTGGTGACAATGGAATGAGATCAGGATGATATGTGGCCATTCCCTGACCAGTTGAGATGCTGCCACACTTTAAGATTGTTGCTCTCCTGGACGAGCCCCCCCCAAAAAGATAGTTGCTACAGAAAACATTTCTATTTTGAATTGACTGAAAGAGCAGACAGTCTTAAGGATTAGCTGAATGGTCTCAGGAAGCTTGGACATCATCTCAGAATAATGTAAAATGCTGGGAGTGTGGTACGTGAGGGAAATAAAACAGTTCTATGCAGAGGAGGCATGTTGCAGCTTTTTCGTTGGAATCTACATCACACTAGTCACTAGTGTGAAAGAGCATCCACCATTTATAGACAAGTGTGTTGTGGAGGAGGGCCCGGAAATAATCACACTGTCCCTGACCTTGAGGCGCTCACTATTAGGTTAAAGAGAAAATAGGTACACCGAGAACTGATACCGACATCATATTTCCAAGTGCAGAATAATGTAGTGCTGAAGGAGGATGCAGGAATGATAAGAAATTCATTCCATAGTTAAAACTTTTTTCTTGATCAACTTGCATGTGCCAACCACTGTGCTAGACACTAAGGGATATGTAATATAAATAATTTTTATTGAGCATTTCAGTTTCCTTGCATTGTGGTAAGTGCTTTGTATGGATGATATTTATTCCTAGAACAACTCTATGGGTTATTATCCCTATTTTACAGATGAGGAAACTGAGGCATAGGAAAGTTAAGAAACTAATTCAGGGTTACACTACTCATAAGCAGCTTTGTTGGGACATGGACCCGAGAGTCTAGCCCTCTTAAATGATGCGGTGCACTGCTTCAGAAATAAGTGAATCCGGGTGCTTATGCCCAGGAAATTCAAATAAGAGATAACTGCAGTCATCTTAGCACACTTGGTACTCGCTAGGAGATGCAGACAGCTACCAGCATGTCAGGGGGGCTAAGCATCTTGAAATAAAGTAACATTTTAGGGGATCCCAATTTGAATGATCATGGAGAGATTATTCACCATGACTTCTTATTTAAAAATAAATAATAGCCGGTGGCTCAGCCTGTAATCCCGCACCTTGGGAGGCTGAGGTGAGTGGATTGCCTGAGCCCGCGGGTTCGAGACCTGCCTGGGCAACTTGGCAAGACTTCATCTCTACAATAAATAAAAAAAAACTAGCCGGGCGTGGTAGCGCGCGCCTGTAGTTCCAGCTACTTGGAAGGCTGAGGCGGAAGGATCGCCAGAGCC
Organism: Tarsius wallacei; assembly: GCA_963574415.1. Taxonomy (NCBI): domain Eukaryota; kingdom Metazoa; phylum Chordata; class Mammalia; order Primates; family Tarsiidae; genus Tarsius; species Tarsius wallacei. Next base: position 69 of record CAUYQG010037212.1, on the reverse strand, counting down.
CAGCAGGTCGAGGCTGCGGTGGCCGGGAGCGGCCACTGCACTCCAGTCTGGGCGACAGAGTGAGACTCC
>CAUYQG010037209.1:0-34716 GCA_963574415.1 Tarsius wallacei | reverse complement strand
ATTCTGTAGGGATTTTATATCTCTGTTGATGCCAACAGACAAACTTGCCATACTTCATACCTACTGATTTTTTTTCTTTTAGTCGAAGTGGTCTCGCCAAGTTGCCCAGGCGGGTCTCGAACCCGCAGGCTAAGGCAATCCACTCACCTCAGCCTCCCAAGGCACGGGATTACAGGCTGAGCCACCGAGCCCGGCTGATATTTTCTTATAATTGGACATCTCAGCCATAGAACTGCCTACCTAGGACTTCATTTTCCATGGTCTCGAAGAATGTCAGTAGGAACAGTTCATTCTCTATGATGTAGTTTCCAAGTTCCTGCAAGATGCTACAGAAGGGAATGAGAAGGTTTGGGGACCATAATATTCTTCAGAGCTTGCACTGCCCATGCCTTGTGTTGGCGCCAGCTCATACTTCTAAGGTGACGTCATGTGTTTACCTGAGTCCAGCAGGATGAAACTCCTTCCCATGTCATTTGGAGTCACCACCAAGGTTTGCCTCTGGGAATCTTACAAAACTCATACAATGCTCTGAAAGAACAATCCAATGCCTGAATGTCTCTCTCTATGGAAGGCAGATCGGAACTCATACTTGGGCTCATAAAACTAAGGAGAACAAGAGCCTGCTCTGCAGATGGGCTGTATTTGATGGTCCCTGACTTAGCCTCCTTAGGAGGAATAGAAGTCAAGCCTGGGTTTTCTAAGAGATCCTTTAACCCTACCCCTCACTAGAGCTGCCATTTAATGGCGAGCAGATGAATGTCATGCTGTAGTCAGCTCCCAGGGTCTGGTCTTATGGCGCACCTCTTTTCGGAGTCTTGGATTTTAGTCCTGCCTTGGCTGCTTCCAACAGGTCTGGCGAGACCACTTCGACTAAAAGAAAAAAAATCAGTAGGTATGAAGTATGGCAAGTTTGTCTGTTGGCATCAACAGAGATATAAAATCCCTACAGAATGAACAAGCCACATCAGGGCCCAGGACAGCCATTACAAAGGCATTTTTATTTTAATGTAGTCTTTTCCAATGAAACACTACAGCAGAAATTAGAAATTATAAACCTTTGATCATCTGATCATCTGCTGAACTGGAAACAGAATTTTAGGTGACAGTGAGCTGCTTGACTGTATGACTATGGCATGTGTAATTTTTTTTCCAAAAGTGCCACAAACAGATCATTTCAAACTATGGATAAGTACCAACTTCCTGCAGCTCCACAGCAAAGCTCTTGGAGTAAGACCCACTGAGTTTGTTGTGATCATGACTAGAAAAACAAGCCTGTCACCATCAAAATATTGCACTCTCTCAACAAGAACATGCAAACTAGCTTTGCAAGACCATGTTTTCTAAAGGAGAGAGAATTTCATGGCTTCCCAAAGACAAGAGTCACATGGCAAGTAAACTACCAGCTCTCTGAAGACATCATGAATGTGTCCAGCCCAAATCCTGCCATTTTTCCTGGGATCATCTTAAAGTAGCAGATCTGGGGCCAGCAGGTCTGTTCATAGAGTGATCTGTACTAGGGAAATCTCCTTGGCCTGGGTCCCTAATGAAATACCTATATTGATAGAAGGCAAATGATTTCTAATATCTTGTGAGCATTTTCCAAAGGCCAGACATGTGTAACAGGTGGTTTATATTCTAAAAGGAACGTAAAAGAGGAAACCATGGTGTGCAATGTGTTAATTTAAATCACAAACATTCTTTTGGTATTTCAGAAATGTGATACTTTCATTATTTTCAATATTATTTCCTCTGATATGGTCCTTCTTGCTTCACTGAGAAAGAAACTGAGGGTCACCTCGCAAGTTAGTGACCAAACCAAGATCAGAACTCTATTTTATTGCTTGTTCAGCACATCTTGTTACCCAAGCTGAAGGCTGGATTAGTTATAACTCAGTCCCATGGAAGGATGTGGTTAATATCAAATAGGTGATGGTTCATGGAAAATGTTAAATGTTGATTGTTTAATTAGCACTTCCTCAATCATTTTGGAAACCCCAAAGCGCTTTGTAAACTCAACAGGTGTACTGTGTTCAAGTCAGGAAAGAAGATCTAGTAATTAACTGACAACCATTCAAAGGTTGGGCTTGGTTCTATTCAGAAACAAAATAATACCCTAAAGAGTTCATTTATGTTAACCGAAAAAAAAAATGTATCAAGCCAATCAAAGAGCAGAATCCTCTGTTCACTTGTTCACTTCTTACCAATACCCGGCCTCCCCCAGAGCAGTGTGCTGAGAAACCCACTGAGTCCAGGGTGTGGTTCAGTGGGAGGCAGTCTGACTGCACTTGGAGCCTTTGCTGTGAAGCAGGGTGTATGAATTACTTTGGACCTGGTTTGTTCACCCCCCTCTGTGCTTTCCTTCTGTTCCTGGGTGTTTCTACATATTTGAGGCAGAGGATTAAACAGCTATCTAGACACTGAGCAAACCTCATTCTCCTTTCCCAGGTTGCTTCTGACCTACTAATGTAGTCCGTTGGCCCATTATCCCTGCAGATTTAAGATTCAGTCCGTTGTATACACAAATTTTAGGTCTACTCCTTTGTGCACAAAACCGGGGTTTGGAGTGGGCATAACTGAGTTCTAAACCAAGAGGTCTACTTCTCACTAGTCATGTGACAAGATACAGGACCTTGATGAGCTTCAGTTTCCTCTACTGTAGAATGGGGTTAAGTTATCCCCCTTTTATAATTCTTATGAACATTAAGGGAGAGTATGTGAAGGCCACAGCACTATATCTAGCTCATTGTGGGGGTTCAGTTGATGCTGATTTCCTTCCCTTTGCTCAATATACAGTAGAAGAAATGGAACTCTTTTATACTTTGGAAACCACCTAGTTTTATCTCTCACTTTTCGTTTCATAAGTCACATTTCTAAGTGGTTTTGTGATGCCTAGTAATAAGATAGGCTTTTAATTGGAAGTTTGACTACAATTTAATATTTTTATTAAGAGTATCAGTAACGTATAATGCTTAAAACCACAAACCCTAGAGTGAGGCTACCTGGGTTCAAGTCCCAGACTCGCCACTTACTAACTTGTACGTGATCTTGTGATCTTGTACCTGTTACTCATCCTTTCTACCTCAGTTTCCTCATCTGTAATATGAGAATAATAACTACCTCATTAGGGTTGTGAGTATAAAATGAGGTAATATCTAACCAGTGTTTAGAATAGAGCTTGGCTACCCTGTAAACACTCAAAAAAGTGTCAAAGGCAAGGCAGATTAAAACTGGATTGATGTTATGATTTCCAGAAACTATTAAATTATAAATTTCATCAGAACTGTAGATCTAACAGCCTGTGTTTTGGCAGTTAAAAATGATAACAACAAAATTTCGTGGGTTGTTCACCTCAATATAATGTTGCAAAGTACTAAAGTCTGAAAATAGTATAAGTACAAATTCTACATGAAAAAAATTTTAATCACATTTCCACAGTACTTAAAAAATTAAAATCCTTTTTTTTTTTTTTTTTTTTTTTTTTGAGTCGGAGTCTCACTCTGTCGCCCAGACTGGAGTGCAGTGGCTGCTCTCGGCCACTGCAGCCTCGACCTGCTGGGCTCCGGCAATCCTTCCGCCTCTGCCTTCCAAGTAGCTGGAACTACAGGCGCGCGCTACCACGCCCAGCTAATTTTTGATTTATTGTAGAGATGAGGTCTCGCCAAGTTGCCCAGGCGGGTCTGGAACCCACGGGCTCAGGCAATCCACTCACCTCAGCCTCCCAAAGGCGCAGGATTACAGGCTGAGCCACTGAGCCTGGCAAAAAACTAAAATCTTATCTAGAGGCCCCATTGAATAAGTGTGCAAGAAGTTTTGTTTTCCCATGTTCAGTCTAAAGAAAATAAACTAGTGTGTTCACTTGAGAGGACCAGCAATAGAGAAAACCCGTGCATAGAATACATTCCCTGTAGTAAATAAGCATAGTCTTGTATGTTCTTAGTGCTTAGAAGGAGGATCTGCAGGAAAAGAAAAGAGGCTTGAAATTCTGAAATGGAAAACATTGAAGAATATGTGGGACATTTTTATTCATAACATTTCTCCAGCACTTGCCCTCTTCTTCCCTGATGTTAGATATGGAGATGTAAAGAATATTGGAAGGTACACATTCCCCATGGGCGCACTTGAACTCTAAGTCTGACCCTTTGTACTTCCCCCTTTTACAATTAAAATAGCTCAGCAACTTAGCGTTATATTTAACAACCATCAAAGGCCTCTTGTAGAACATGGCAGTAAGGAGGGAACATTAGGTTAGCTGCTTGAGGTGCCAAGTTCTCTATCTGCCTATAGTGTGCAAGGAAGAACATCTGGAGCATTTACCACCATGTATTTTTTAATTATGGAGCTTTATACTTACTCTTCTTAGGTTTTTAGCTGACTTCCACTCTTTCTTTTGTGGCCAGTTAACATCTCTGATTATATTCCTAGAGCTGACTGAAAAGCAAGAAACCCTCACGAATTAGTGGGATCTTTTGCCTCCCACTGAGGGTGCATCCGGGTCACCCTTGGGTGACAAACAGCAGAGACCTTATTGGTATTCCTGATGCCAGCCTCTGCTTGCATTGACTTGTTTTTTCTAGGTTGCTGGAGAGAATAGCAATAAGATAAGTTCACAATGAGAAAATAAACTTGCCTTTCATTTTGATACAAAGTGTAAAAAAAATGGGAAATCTATTAAGAAGGCAAGATTTTTTTCAAGAACATTCGCTGAGAGTGCCCCCTAGGAAAAGAAAATGTACGAAAAGGCAGAAGAATGTTCCTACCAGATGCAAATGTAAAATGTAAATTTCTGGTTTCACATCAGCATATTTGAGAAGCTGGCATCGTTTGGCAAACTGTAACCCACCCCATCGACTGCCTGTTTCTGTCAGTAAAGTTTTATTGGAACACAGCCACACCCATTCATTTACACATTGCCTATGACTGCTGTCCTACTAGAGTGAGTAGTTGCAACAAAGACTGTATGGCCTAAAAGCCTACAATATTTACTATGGGACCCTTCACAGAAATTTGCCGTCTCCTGGTATAAGACAGCTTATCTCCAGTGATGCCTCTAAAAAGTTATTAAAAGCAGGGGCAGCGTACTGCCTCACCCTTACCCCTCAGTGAAAAGTGTCACCAGCTATGTCTTTGTAAGCATTCCAGGTCTGTGCCTGGTCTGATATGGCATATTTTCCCTTTTCCAGGTGAAATGTGAGGCCAGGTCAGCCTTGACCAAGCCGAAGAATAACCATAATAACTGTAAAAAAGTCTCAAATGAAGAAAAACCAAAGCTTGCCATTGGTGAAGAGTGCAGGGCAGATGAACAGGCCTTCTTGGTGGCACTTTATAAATACATGAAAGAAAGGAAAACGCCGATAGAACGAATACCTTATTTAGGTTTTAAACAGAGTGAGTATACTTGTTTTCATTTCTGAATTATCAAAACTGCTCTGATTCTTTGAATTGGAAAAAAATAATTTTGACTCAGGATTATGTTGAAATCCTAATCTGGGGATAGTGTTCTCTGTTTATACTAAATCTACAAATGATCCAAGCCAAGAATTTTTTCCCTGCCTCTTTCCGCTACATTGTTCCCTTCTGGGACAGTTGCAGTGAGATATTTATAGGCTTGAATCCACTGATTATGACTGGAAATAGACATGTTGAAAGTTTCTCATTTTCTGTTTTGTCAATCTTGAGTGTCTGTAACGCCTTTCTTGTGAGATAATAATATGACGTAGTTTTATCAGGCACAGATGTTGCCTGTGAAAAAACAGCTTTTAAAAGGAGGACATCTAAAGGTGGACAAAACAACCACAAAGAGAAAACACATTTTCTAAGCCCCAAATTTGTTAAAAGATAACAAAAATTTGACTTCAGAGGAAACAAAAACACACATTTTTTTTTAAGCCAGGGTCTCACTCTATCACCCAGGCTGGAGTACAGTGGCACAATCACAGCTCAACACAGCCTCGACCTCCTGGACTCAGGTGATCCTTCCCCCTTAGGCTTCCAAGCAGCTAGGACTACAGGTGTGTGCCACCACACCTGGCTAATTTTTTAATTTCTTTTGTAGAGATGAGGTCTCGCTATGTTGCCCAGGCGAGTCTTGAACTCCTGGGCACAAGCAATTCTCCCACCTCGCCCTCTCAAAGTGCTAGGATTACAGGCCTGAGCCACTCCGCCTGGCCAAGAAATACACATATGTGAACAGAGGGCTTAATTTTGAATTCCTTTGATGTGTACATTTCAGCGTAAGTGTCATTGTATATTTATAAGTAGAACAGAGAACTCATAGCTGAGCAGAATTCCATATAAAAAGAGAAGAAATCCAGATCCGGCCCTGATTTTGCAACTAAATATATATTTTGCCTCTGTCTGGATTTAGTGGTGCACAGAACGATGAGCCCCTGGCTTGAAATAGTATTTTCTCCAAACGTATCTTCCTAGATTAAAACCATGTGTCATTTTGATGAAGAATGTCAAACCTGTATGTTTTACATAACAATTTACATACCTAATAGCAATTGGCACTGATTGCAAGAGAACACTTGCAGCCATTATAAACTTATATAACTACGAATGATTACAATGTTTGTCTGAAAACTGGTTGCTTGAAATAGAAGTAAAATTAATGTACTATGAACAGCTTTGTTGCATTATGCATTGGTTCAGATTAAATCAAGGCCGAGGCAGGGCTCTTGATAGCTTTGAAATAGTGCAAGGTTCAATGAGGCTTTGCGAACATGTTGTGTCAAAGAGCCTTTAAAAATTTTTTTTTCATTTTATTCTTCATTTCCCTTACCGAGGAATTACTTGAAGTTCAATTTTCCCCTCTTGTAAAAGAATCAAATCCGTAGCAGTCCCATTCTATGCTATTTGGTATAAATGAACAGGGTTACTAGCAATTTGCCATAGTTGTTTAACAGCATAAACATATGCAAACCCTGCAACGAGAAATCTGTCTGGAAAAAAAAAAACTTGAGACATCACACAGGCCAGTTAGGGGACTAAGTGGGCTCATGACTCAATTCCTCTCTGAGTGAATGTCTTCCTTCCCTTTGATCTGTGATATCATTGCTGCCTTGCATGTGAAATATTTGTTTTCCTGCTCATTGCAAGGCACCATGTGTTAGTAAAATACCATATGAGCCTTTGAAATAGTGCTGCCATCTGACATTCTATTAAGAAGGTAATCATATATTAAAGTGGCTGTTATTTATGGATTATGGAGAGGTCTTATCTGAGGGAAGCTTTATATATTACTATTTAATCAATGTCTTCTTTCTCAGGGTTGAACAAGTCCAACCCCAATTTGGAAATCCCACAATTTTCCCCCCAAACATTTCAATTTAGCTTCTCTTGCTCTGCTAATGGCGACAGGACTAATTCTCTGTTGTTCTTTATCCCAAAAGTAGAACCATGTTCATAGCTGTATGACTGTTACTTAAGAAATGTTTTAAGTGGTAATAATAGATCCTGTTGGCGAATGCCCTTTGGCAAATTGTTTCCTAAGAATTTCGCTCTCTGGGGGTGTGTTAGTGTTTCTGTTTTTCTCTTTCTCATTGAAAAAGAAAAAAACAAACAAGATGTTTTAATTGACATTTCTTGGAAATATGTTAATGCAATGCTTATCTAAATACTTATTGTCCCTCTAACAGTTAACCTTTGGACTATGTTTCAAGCTGCTCAAAAACTGGGAGGATATGAAACAGTAAGTGTTTAAGCAACTTCAATGAAATAATTTTGCAATCTAACTTTCCCCCTCTCTTTGACCAAAATGGAAAAATGTACAAGCAAACCATCATTGACTGCCTTTTCAAATGGCTCTACACTTTTGGGGGTTTATTGGGCCGCTTTTGGAAACAGTCCCAATTAGTTCCAGGTTTGGCAAAATTGTAAACTTGTCGTAAAAACTACAAGTGGAAAACATATGTAACTCTCCCCTGTCAGGGAAATTAGTTGGGTCTGTAATTTTTTCCCATGTTGAGAAAGGGCTATTATTGTACAACAAGCCAAGATTGCATAAAAGAAATTTCCCTTGGCAACATACCTGACATCTGTTCATGTCTAATATGGGAAATGTATTAAAGGCTTTCAAAAGTAATCAGTATTGGCCATTAAGGAATAGAATGCAGCAGAATCTCCTCTCATTCTAGGGCAAAGAAGCTTTATTAGACAAGGGTCAGTGCTGCATAAACAGGAAGTTATCAAACTTATTCAGAACAGGCTCTGACACTCTTTATCAGCTAATTCTAACTGACAGGAATGAGTTATTTTTAGCCCACAGGAAAATTTGATGGCCACGGATTTTTACAGCATGTATTTTGAACCAATAAGATGATAGAGCAACAAGCTGAGATTAAAATCTTGAAATAAGAAAAAAGAGCTGCATTAATATAGCCCACAGAGATGACATCTGTAATAAAATCAATTGACATAGGAAGATGTCGTCATTGGAAATATTTTCTCCTCCACACAATGATCAGATTAGGTTTTGTAGTTTCTTCTGCAATTGAATAAGAAATTATTTTTTTCTTTTCCTAAGAAGTAATCTGGGATATCTCTGTACCATAGTAAAAATGGCAGTAAGAGGCAAAAAGTCAAGAAAATGAAATTCATTTTAGCCCAAACATAATAACCAGTGTTTCTTGCCAGATAAAGCATATTGTTCTACAAGCTAATATAATGCTTTGATGTCAGAGGCTTCAGATGAGAAAACATAGCAAGCATTATGTGATTCAGATAATCTGATATTTACTGTAGAGATATCTGCTATGAATTCTGACTAAAAACTCTTTGATGTGAGTAATATGTGCATATCATATATTTATTTAATATATAGGGTACATACATGGGTTTATAAATATAAGTCATGTGAACTTCATTATAAAATGTGCATTTCATAGACATGAATTTACTTGAAATATTTGCTTTATCAAGTGCCTTGTGTAAAAATGTATATTGTAATTTTTCGCTTGGTTAGATATGTTGATAGGAGCAGGATATGGATTCTTTGCCACTGTAGCTCATAGTTTTGCAAAAATCTTGAGCTAATTATAGCTTTAATCCTTGTTTTAAAAAAAAAGGATAACTTATTCAGGGTTAGTCTCATAAATTTAGAACTCAACCCCACACACTAAACTTTTAAGTCTAGCTTTTATTTTATTTATTTATTTATCTTATTTTTTATTTTTTTGAGTTGGAGTCTCACTCCGTCGCCCAGACTGGAGTACAGTGGCCACTCCCGGCCACCGCAGCCTCGACCTGCTGGGCTCCGGCGATCCTTCCGCCTCAGCCTTCCGAGTAGCCGGAACTACAGGCGCACGCTACCCTGCCCGGCTAATTTTTTGATTTATTGTAGAGATGAGGTTTCGCCTGCCCAGGTGGGTCTCGAACCCGCGGGCTCAGGCAATCCACTCCCCTCAGCCTCCCAAGGCACAGGATTACAGGCTGAGGCACTGAGCCCGGCTAAGTCTAGCTTTTAATGTTAGGAATAGGAATACACATTTTTATGTGAACTGTGACTGCAGATAGTTACATGATATTGCACAATATTATGAAATGTCTTTTCAAACTCAGGAACTTTTTGTTATTCACCGATAGGGAGAGTGCCAACAAATTTCACAGCATCAGTTTTTCCTGCTTTTGTATCTTCTGTATCTTCACAAAAAAAAAATGTTTTCCCCTTGCAATAGCAAGTTGGTATCAAATGTACAAAAGAAACTTCTGATAAGTTTCAGTGCATTTGCAATACTATGTAAACAAAGAGTATTTATTATTTTTTGAATGAATGACCACACAGTCAGCAAATCATCAGACCACATATTTACTGAATACCATATGTATACAAGACATTGTGTTAGACAATGTAGAAGATGCAAAATATAGGTATTAGTGGTATTAGTCCTTAAGTTGCTTACCATTCAGGAGAGGCAATGATTATAAGAGAAGGTGGAAAAAGATCAGTGCCCTGTACAGACAAAGTCCTTCCCCATGTAGAGATGAGGGAAGGAAGGCTGAATGCTCTCTGTTGCCATTTGAGCAGAATTTGGGGGAGTGGTTGGAATTTAGACACAAATGATTGTGGAGGTAGAATAAAGTTGGGCTTAGAGAGTTTGTGAAACTTAAAATAGAGTGATATGGTTGCTGGGACTAGCAACCAACCATGACAGAGAGCCTTCAGAGAGAAGGATGGAGAGAAGATGGAACCAAGTGAAGAAGGTCCTCTGATGCTGAACCCATGGATTCTAGGCCCCAGAGTTATTCGGTAAACAATGAGGGACCACAGAAGGTTGTCAACTCTCCATCTCAAGTGATAAGAGTCACTCCTCTTCCTGGTACTGTGGGGACACCTTCACAAGGGGATATGTATGCCCAGCTTTTTGGCAGAAAAGGAAGATTAGAATAGGACAGAGAGCTCTTCCTTCATCTGTGGATTCTCAGTTACCTTTAACTCGACATAATCCTGATGCCAACTTGACATTTTCTAGAGGTGTCATGTTCTGATCCCTTCATTAGGGTCAGGGACTATGGAAGACCAGATTGGCATCTGCTGTCCATCTGGTTATGAACAGAATTTTAAAAGAAATTTCTCTTTCATGCCTTCCTTCCTTCCCTCTTTCTTTTTCCTTATCTCTTTCCTTTTTTCTTTCTTTGTCTCTTTCTTCCTTTTATTTTTCTTTTCCTTTTTTTTCTTTTTTTTCTTTTATTCCTATTGGCCCTGTAGGCACCTAAGTTTGCCACTACCATCTTACATTTAAACTTTTGAACCTGCGAAGTACAGAATACATTTTTCTCCTGGCATATTTTGACTAATAAAATTGTGAGATATCCAATGAGCATTCCATTTTGAAGTTAGTCCAGGAGTTGTATAAATAACTTCCAAAGTCTGAGGACTTAAGTTGTCATCACAGAGTTACTAGAGGACACTTATCTCTGAGATTATCTGATACCAGAAACAAGTGTAGACTTGTAGTCATTTAGAACCTAAACATGATCTTAGAGTCTTCTAGATCAGTGACCCCTAAAGACTACTCAGGACTGAGGCTCAAGTTTTGAGTAGGGAACTTTAAAATAGGGTTGTCCAGATCTCTACCCCAAGATATAAACTCTTCAGTGAAGTATGGGCCTGAGAGCCAGAAAATCCTTTTGGTGTAAGCTGCCCAGGTGATATTGATTCAAAGCCAGGGATAAAGTGATTATTAACACTTAACCAAATGTCCCCATGGCTTCAGAATGTGGCCCCCATCTAAGTCAAATATCAAAGATTAAAAGGTGTCTTTATGCTAAACAACATGGACATGCTAGAATATTAACATTTCCTTGGCTCAAGAGCAGCCCAAAGTTTCTGACGACGATTTTTCCTTTTGGTAAGTGATAGTATGAGTTGGGACTCAGTAAGCTATTTTCATTTTGAGTAAGGGGAAGTGTAGTGTTTATTTTTCCTGAATTGTCCATTGTGCAAAAAAAAAAAAATGTTTCTTGTTCTGCTCCAGTTCATACACTCAATTTACGGATGAGAAAACTGAGGCACAGGGAGATTAAGTGAGTTGTATGGGACCATCATGGCGTTCTTCAAATTCCAACTTGCTGAGAATTTGGTGCACAATTGTCTCACCCTCCGTAGCATCACTGGGAGGAAAGAGATTTGTAAATGACCATTCTTTGTGCCTGCCTTTTCCAGTAATCTCTTATACCTAGAATGCTTGCTACATATTTGGGGGAATGTTTTGGGGGGGAAAAAGTAACAACTTACCTTCATTAGTGGCATCTTTCAGCCTGTTCTTTGTATCTAACATGAGCCTTATCTGGTGTACTAATTACTAGCTGGGATGTTATCTGATTTTTGAGAAAAAAAAATGTGTGAATTCAGGAGATGAATCAAGAAGTCTGGATAATGTAAATATTCAATAATAGTAAAAAACTGCAAGTATAAAATTTGTAGCTGTATCACTTCTGTGGTTAAGTTGTGATTGGATAAAGACATCTCTCTGGAATTCCTTCTGGTTATAAAAAGAGGCCATCTTAATTGGCTTGTTTTTGTTTGTGGTTATAAACTATTCCAAACCTTCTGGTTTGAATTGTGGATTATGGATTATTTCATTTCAGTCCTCCACAACCCTCAAATTGAATTAAAAAAAAGAGAGAGAAGCAGAAGTTTTATTTTAAGCCTTTTACAGCATTTGTCTGATGGTTATATACAGTTCTCCCAGCCTCCTCTGCCTTTGCTAGAAATGTATAGTGTCTCTTCATCCTTAGGTTGAGAGATCATAAATATATTGAATGAACTTTATTTTCTAAAAAAACAGTGTTCTGGCACCTTGACTGGTTGGCAATGAGGACTCTTCTTTGCAGTATACCCAATGTTTTCTTCCAAACATTTGAGTGTGGCTCTCCGGCAGTTGAAGAGGCAGAACCAGATAAAGCTTTGCTGATGAGCTAAGGAGGCCTTCCCTTTAGTGTCTGGTGAAGCAATCAATGCTGGAAGAGTAGCTTGGGGTATTACCAGGATGCTGCAAATGGAGGGTGGTTTGTTAAAGTGATTTCCATTTGGCTAACCCTTTGATGGCAAGCCAGAGGTAATATTTGGAGAGAAGGTAGAGTAGGGAAATTAGTCTTGAGTAAGTCTTATCCTCCAGATAGAAGTTGATACACAGTGTTGCCTCCTCAGAATGTCAGTTAGCAGACCCTTCTCTTTGCACTTGTGAGACAGGACCATTATTTTTCATGTAAAAGAAGTCACTTTTCTTGCTGGAAGGATTGGGCTTTGACATCAAATTCTGGCTTTGACATCATTTTCAAGACATCCTCTGAATCTAACCCTAGTTCTCTGGACAGACAAAGCCTCTTGCTTAAATGCAAAATTGTTGGGGCCAAAGATGATGTCATGTAGTTTTGAAAGGCTCCAGTTCCTGGAGTACTACCAGGAAAAGAAAGTCATCTTCCTTGAATTCAGTCCGCCCTCAAGGTGTCCTGAGAAAGAGGCTGTTTCTCAGAGCAGCCCAGGCAACATTGCTTGCAGGCAAACTCTTCATATTTCCTACACTTTCTTAAGCCATTGCAAGAACTCAAGTCTGAAAAGATTTCTGATAGCTATTTACTCACCAGGCCACAAAAATACCAGGATTATTTCATTCTTGCATCCTCAAACAGAGAAATCAAGGCTCCAAATGTGTGTCTTGGGTTAAAACAGCGGTTTTCTTTTTTTTGTTTGTTTGTTTTGTTAAAGCAGCAAGATATTTTTGTGAAATAAAATTATGGAAGAGACAGATTCCTTTTTCACCCACTAGACCTGTCTTCCTGGCCAGGGTTAGCAGTGTGGAGAGCTAGTTTCAGGTCACCTGTAAATTGCCACCAGGGTTCTAAAAAGCAGTTTAAAAACCACTCTTTTTATAAGCAATGAAAACTTTATGAACATAATAGATGTGAGTACTTTTCACAGAGTTTCTTGGGTCTTATCTACCCTAGGGAATGAAGTCACTTTCAAGTGTCTTCAAAGTGAGATTAAGTCTTGTATATGCCTAGATTGGTTTATTTTACTTGGGTATGGTCTTCTCAGTTTTTCATCTTGCTATGGTTAATTTTATGGGGTTATGCTTCCTGCTAAAGTATGAACCTTTGAAAGCAGCAGCATCATTTTCTTTTCGCATTATCTTTCCATCCTCTACCCTCCATACCCCTTCCACTTCCATGCCTCTGTACGGACAAAGTGCCCTAAAATGGTAAGCGGTGGTAGACAGTGATGTCATGAATCTCTGTCATCTTAGTGAGGACCTTGAAGGGGAGGCAGGGGGAATACAACCCAAGAAAAATAACTTCTTGGGTGAATTTGGCCATTTTCTTTGGGAAACAAAGAGCCAGAAGTTCTTTGTTCCCTTAAAGACCTAACATGAAAGAAGACCATGTTGAAACACGAACATTACCAGGAAGCCTTAGGCTTAATAAGAGAGTGGCTCCAACTAGCCCCTTCCCTTAGATCAAATTGTCCAGCAGAGTGGGCTGGGAACTAGATACCAGGAAGCAGATTTTGATTGAACCTCAAATGGGGTTTTAAAGCTAATACATGTCCAGAAAGGACATTGTACAACAGAATTAAAACCCTAAACAAACACATAATTAGGCACAACTAAAGCATGTTTGTACAGAACGCAGATCTGCATGAAGCCAGTAAGTGGGCCTCAAACCTCTGTGAGACAGATTTGTTTTGCTCCTTTTGATAATGCAAAGTCTTGTCATTTCTGTGATAGAAGTATACCATTTCCAACACTCGCTGGCCTAGACAGTAGGATGGAGAAGGAGGCACAGTCAGTGTTGCATCCTCCATTTCCATATCAGCAGTAGCTCTCTTGCTCATCACATTTTCACATCTGTATTATTTTGTTAATATGTTTGTCCACTTGTTTATTTTGAGTGTCCTCTAGTACAGGCGTCTCCAATCCCCAGGCCATGAACCAGTACCAGTCTGTGGCCTGTTAGGAACCAGACCACACACCAGGAGGTGAATGGCAGGCGAGCAAGCGAAGCTTCCTCTGTATTTATAGCTGCTGCCCATTGTCCACATTACCACTGTCTTCTGTCACATCAGTGGTGGCATTAGCTTCTCTTAGGAGCACAGACCTCATCATGAACTGCGCATGCAAGAGATCTTGGTTGCGCAATAAGAATGTAATGCTTGATGACCTGAGATGGAGCTGAGGCCGTGATGCTAGTGCTGGGAAGCAGCTGCAAATACAGATTAACGTTAGCAGTGAGGTTTGACTGCACAGAGACCATAGTAAATCAACTGCTTGCAGACTCATATCAAAACCCTATCAGTGAGTTGATGTACTTCATTTGCACAACTGCATCTGGTGGCAGGCTTTAAGTCAGAATCTGACGCTGATTTTAGTCCGCTCGTGGCCTGCCCATTATTTTATTTACCACTTCTACCCATGCCTCTTTTTTATGGTGAGTTGTATAATTATTTCACTATATATTCCAGTGTAATAATAATAGAAATAAAGTGGACAAAAATGTTATGCATTTAAATCATCCCAAAATATCCCCCTTCCCCGCCCTGCCCCCACGTTTGTGGAAAAATTGTCTTACACAAAACCGATCCCTGATGCCAAAAATGTTAGAGACCACAGCTCTGGTAGAATGCAGCCATGTTGGATGTTGGGTATGTTTTTTATCATTGCATCCCAGCTGCAACATTGGTTAGCACAGTGTCTAACAAATGAGATATGTTTAGTTTAGTAGGTCTTGGGTGAATTAATGGATGAGTGAGTAGATATGATTAAGACTTATCCGCCAGGCTTGGTGGCTCAGCCTGTAATCCCGCGCCTTGGGAGGCTGAGGTGAGTGGATTGCCTGAGCCCGTGGGTTTGAGACCCACCTGGGCAACTTGGTGAGACCTCATCTCTACAATAAATCAAAAAATTAGCCGGGTGTGGTAGCATGCACCTGTAGTTCCAGCTACTTGGAAGGCTGAGGCGGAAGGATCACCGGAGCCCAGCAGGTCGAGGCTGTGGTGGCCGGGAGTGGCCACTGCACTCTAGTCTGGGCGACAGAGTGAGACTCGAACTCAAAAAAAAAAAAAAAGACTAATCCATGACTCAGTGGTGAGCATAACACAGAACCTGTGTTCTAATGAGAGACACAAGTGGTCAGGGTGGAAGAAGCCATAGTTTTACTTCCTACTTTAAGAGAGTAAAATCTCAGCACTGCTGGCTCAACCCATCCCCTTCGATTGTTGCTCTGTTATATTTCCCCACTAGAAAACACTCAAAGCTAAGGGTTGAGGATACATAGCAGAAGCTGTGATTTCCGCAGTCATCTGCCTCCTTTGAAGGAAAAGGCTCCTGGAGTTCTGAGAGATCATCTCACACAAGCATGGGGTATTCACCAGGTTATTCTGATGTGAGGGCCACTTTTATGTAATGGAAAGAAGTCTGCTCTTGGGATCATATGACAACTGTGTAGGTCCTGGTTTTGGTATTCTCCTGCTGTGTGTCATTGGGCAAGTGTGCAACCTCTCTGAGTCTCACTTCTTTCATCTGTGAATGAGATCCCTATAACCTGCCTCATAGATGGAGGGAAGATTAAAATGATATCGTGGATATGAAAAATCTTTCATAAAATATAAAATACAATGCACACAATAGACAAAAATTTGACAGGAGTGATGACTTCTTCTGAAGTGATTGCAAGGACACACATAGGCTGTTCTCTGGACTGGCAGTGCTCCCCAGGACCCACACGCCTCATCTGAGTGAGGGGAATACAGAGGTGTGTCTAAAGTGCCTCAGTATTCTAAGGGTTTTGAGAAATACTGGAAACACATGGAAGAGGATCCCATTTCTTCTTTGATATGTGGGTCTCGAATAGATCAGCCTGAGATCGTATCATTTAAAGGTTGCAGGTAGATTGTAGCTCAATGTAAAATAATTATCAAAACCTGTATTTTGTGTGAAAGGAGTTTGGAACCATTTATTATCATCTAAACCAAGCTATAAGTAAAGAGGATTTTATTTTCAGTTATATCTACTAGCCGATGTAAGAGGTGGTTCTTTCTAATGAGAACCACTGAAACCAACTGGTTCAAGAAGACTTCATGGAAAACTGAACAGTGCAAAACTAACATTGTCTCCAGGTCCTACTGGGCCTGGTGAGAAGGGTTTATGGAAATGAAGGGGTTCTTTTTATTTGAAATGGAAAAGGAACCATTTACCCTCTAATATTTAACCACCCATCTCCTCCTCCTTAGATTACAATTACAGAGACTTCGGTTCAAGATGAGTCCCCCACCCCCCACCCCTTTGCTGCCTCTAGCCACTTGGTGAACTCTGCTGGCAGCTCTGTGGGTATTTTCCAAAAAAAGCCTCCCGCTCTGATTGTATGAAATTCCAAAGGCACCTTTGCCATGCCTTTCCCCCCTCATATTCCCATAACAGAGTTTTCGTCTAACCCTGTTTAGAAATGTTCACAGGGACCTCAGGACTTGTTCTGCCTTCTAGATTTCAAGGAAATACTAGACTTGCTCGGATGTAGTAAATGATGTGGTTTCCCCAAGTTAATCATTTGCCAGATCTTGCATCTGTTATTTTGTAAAATCTTAATTTATGTACAAAAATAAAATTAAAGGAAAAAAAACCAAGATCATAGTGCGCAGCTCAGTATATTGCAAGCTGTTTGTTTTTATTCTTTCAACTCAATAACATACATAGCTAGCATTTTAACTTTGGAACATGTTAAGTTTTCATAGGGTTTGATCAATATCCCATTTTTCTGACCTAAGTGAATAAAAATAAACAGCTTGCAGCATATACAAGTTTCAGATTTTGGTTTTGTTTTGGTGGTTAGAGAAGCTGGCATAAAAATATAGCCCTGAGATGACTGTAAATTCCACAACCAATTTGATCATTTAATTTAATTTAATCTGTGTAGTAATTTTAAAATGCTTTAAAATAGGCTATATATCACATGTTACAAAACTCAGAAGATACAAAAGCATATTTGGTAAAAGGACTCTCTTTTTACCTGTGTACTCGGCCGCCTGTTCCTTATGATTCATCTAAACTGATGAACTGATACAGTTCAGCTGAAATCTAATTATATTTTGATGCCTTATCACATGACACAAAGGAGCAGGGTATGAGTTTGAGACCCTGGCAAACAGCTACATGAGTACCCAGGGAGGTGTCTTAAATGAGATGCACTGAGGATGACAAAATGTAGATCCAAAAGTAGAATTCCATTTTTATTGTAAAGAAAAGTGCTGAAAGCAAGATCTCGCTCTACAACCATGTCTCCATATATTCATTTGGACCTCTCTGTTTCTGGGTTTCCAGAACAGACTGTTCTCTTCTGACTGTTGCATATGTATTGAAGCCTGGCACTGTGAGTCTCTTACGATGCAAGATTGAATCTTCCGTTGCCATTTTTTCAGATAACAGCCCGCCGTCAATGGAAACATATTTATGATGAATTAGGTGGTAATCCTGGGAGCACCAGTGCCGCCACTTGTACCCGAAGACATTATGAAAGGTAAGAAACTGTTTCTTGGAAAGTCCTTGCTTAATTAAATGTGTGTTAATTGGAAGGAACTTCTGGTCAAGGATAAGACAGAGGAAGTCTAAGGGACCTTTTGGGAAACAGAAAATTTCCCGCTGGCATTTTGCTTTGCATACTGCTTTGTGATTTTTAGAGAATATGGCTTTCTCTGGTTACAGGAACTAAAATTAGATGTTCTTTTAGTTTGTGACCACCTGCCTGACAATGCCTTTTTTTTCCTCACAAGCATAGATTACTCAGTATATCCTCTATAGGTTCATTTACTATGAGAACTTTTAGCTTCTGGAAAATAAAAATCTGCAGTGTTACTATGAGGTTGCCATATAACTATATTAACAATGAAAAGTAAGCATTTCTTATAGTAGGAGAAATGGGCTCTTTTTTTTCTTTATTTTTTTCTGCCCCATCTTGGTATTTTTTCCCCCCTCTACAGCTATGCTTTTGACCCAGGAAATCTTCTTGCCAAGTTCTATGTGGCTTAGTTAACAATTTCAACCTGTTTTAGAAAGGTGATGATAACGCAAACAAATAGTAATGCAAAATCAGCCTGCTGTGAAGATTGTATCCACAGGAGTGGATTTCCCCTTCATGTGAGAACTCTGTTACCCACCATCAAAGACCTGTTAACAAGTTCATGCATTATTCCTCCACTGTGCTTCAGGCCCACACCTTATTGGTTTAGGTCATATCAACTGGCATTTCCCTTTAGCCCTTATATGTGCATTCTCAGGCAATACCATTTAACACATCAAGTCCTAGTCATGTTTCTTCTTTTTTATTTTTTAATTTTTATTTTTTATTTTCTTTATTTCAGTAGCTTTAGGGGGTACAAATAGTTTTGGTTACATGGTTGCATTGTATAGTGACAAAGAAGTCTAGGATTTACGTGTACTCACCATCCCCATCTGTGTACATTGTACCCAACAGGTGCTTTTTCATCCCTCCATCCCTTCCCACTCTCCCCCTTCTGAATCTCCAATGTCAATTATAATATTCTCTATGCAGTTACAGATCCTTAGTTTAGCTCCCACTTATGAATTCAATTGCCCTTTAATCTGTATTGCATTTAACTAAGACTTTTTGGGTATGGCCATTCAACAAAACTTAGAGAGTAATTGGAATAAATTGAGTTGAGTTTAGTATACCATGAAAAATTCCCACAAAGAATCCCCTTAATTGGCAGTGTTATAATCCAGAAGGATTTTTCTTAAAACTGATAATAGACATTCACATTTTTACTCTTATAGCACTGTTTTTCAATACAGTGCATCAATTTTTTAAATGTGATTGTTATTTTCCTCAGTGTTTAATGCAAAAGCTCACACATTCTCACTGTACATAAAAGGTACACCACTGATGTCCTAGTACAAAATAGTATTGGTATCTCAGGTGAGTTCTGAAAATAGCATCAAAAGGTATTTGTTTTTGACTGATGAGTCAAGGCTTCAATCAGAATATTTTTATTAGAAACATTGTCTCCACTTCAAATAGCTTCTGTTAGGAGAGTGGACATCCTTTTCCTCTATGTACAAATGTCCTCAACACCTGAACCATCAAACTTAAAGAACCAGGTAGCAATTAAAATTTGAAAAAGGAATGTATCTCAGCTGTTAGCTAGCTCACCTAGTCAGAGAATAAAAACATCAATCAAATGAATTACAAAGCACCACGTGGTCAAAAAATAAAGAGATACGGTTTGGGATGGAGAGAAAGATTGAATCTAATGGAATTGTGTGTGTGTGTGTGTGTGTGTGTGTGTGTGTATATGTTTAATTAACTCAAGCAGTTATATGAATAAAAGCAGCCTGTTTTAAATGAAATGTCAAGATATATTCTTTCAAAGACTTTGTACTTTCTTTTATGATTTACCTCTTCCTGTGTAGTAGATGCCCAAAAGGTGTCCATCAGTCAAATTGGAAAATTCTAGTAGAGATACCACAAACTTTAATAACTAAGGACTATTACTAAAGCTTTTTTAGAAAATATCTGTCTTCATTCTTGGGAACAGACTGGATATTTCATAAAGGTTTGGGTCTTTCACTGGATTAGATTTCTTGAAGAGCTATGTCACTTTTCCATATCTAGAATTTGTTGGGTCGATGTGTTAGTCAGGGTGCCATAAGGAAATTGGAAACCCCACTAGGTATTCAACAAAGAGAATTGACTATAGGCAATTGCTTCAACAGGTATTGGTGTGAAGCACTACGCTAACACAGAGGGAATAACTCTAGGTTGACTTAGGCTGAGATAGTAGAGAGAAGAGAGTAGGTATCGCCACCCAGAAGTTTAGAGAGTGTGCCTCAAAGAGCTGGGGTGAGATCCCTGGAAAGAGGGAGTCACCCAGCCAGCACTTCAGGAGCCACAGGAGGAGCATGACAGAGCTGGGCTCAAACCTGAGGAGTTAGTGCTCCCTGGCTGCTGCTAGACCTCAGAGAACATGCACTGTGAGTGTTGGGGCATTGCTGAAAGAAAGTAGAGCCTGGAACCAACTGCTGCTGTTAAGTTATTGCTGAGTTGACACGGATATGAACGGCAAGTGGAACTGAAAGAAAGAGGTTCCTTCTTTTCTCTCCCTACCTCCCAGGGCCCCCTGTTTACAGAACCCCAACAGGAAAATAGCTGACTAACGGGACATATAATTTACAGAGTCCCAGTCCTGGCATCACCAAGCAGAGCACAGAAGGGCAGATTTGGGGTTGAGAGACAATAGTCTGTCTGCCAAGTGGGAACCCTTTACGTGTGGTGACACCAACAGTGGCAGTGCAGAGCCTGCAACTAGGTTGGAGCACAGTTGTTCAGGGTGATTAGCAAGACAAGGTCCTTCACCTTTCCTTGCTGTTTCCTTTTGCCATCTAGACCCCACTCACGTCATTGTGATCAGATGTCATCGCTAACTACCAAAATTTGAAAATCATTGATTTTATTCACAGTGATGCCACTCTCACTCGTTTGAATCAATCATGATCTTGAAGAAATCACGCATAATCCTATGTGTTGTGATGGGGAGAAAAGGCTGGGAATTACTGCTCTAGATGTTTTTTCTTTAATTGGTACTACCAGACAAGGGTAGAGGAAACTCAGATCTTCCCAGGAACTCTGGTTAAAGAAGAGGCTGAAGCTATTGTGATTATAGTGTATTTACTTTATTCTTGCTAGACACAGGGTGCGTGAATACAGATGAAACAGAGGTGATTAGATTGGTGAAGGGCCACTATTTTCTTTCTTTTTTAAAATTTAATTTTAAACTTGTGGGATACAAATCAGGATTGCATACATAAGTGGGGCAACTATTTTCAAGGGGTTCAAGGAGTGGAGAATGGTCAGGAGTTTGTGGGTAAATATCTCATCTGGAAATGCCCTTGGATTTTTCTTTTTTTTTTTTTACTCAGGGTCTCACTCTGTCACCTAAGCTGGATTATAGTGGAGTAATCATGGCTCACCACAGCCTTGACCTCCTGGGTTCAGGCAGTCTTTCTACCTCAGCCTCACTGGAACTATAGGCGTGTGCCACCACACCTGGCAAATTTTTAAATTTTTTACAAAGACAATGCTGCCTAGGCTGGTCTTGAACTTCTGGGCTCAAACAATCCTCCCACCTCCCTTGGAAATTTTTTAAGCCTTCCAGATCAGATCAGGATGGTCAGAGTCCCGACGAGACTGCTGTTTCTTTTTTTTTTTTTTGAGTTGGAGTCTCACTCTGTCGCCCAGACTGGAGTGCAGTGGCACACTCCCAGTCACTGCAGCCTCGACCTGCTGGGCTCCGGCCATCCTTCTGCCTCAGCCTTCCAAGTAGCTGGAACTACAGGCACACACTACCACGCCCGGCTAATTTTTTGATTTATTGTAGACATGAGGTCTCGCCAAGTTGCCCAGGCAGGTCTCGAACCCGCGGGCTCAGACAATCCACTCACCTTCGTCTCCCAAAGCGCGGGATTACAGGCTGAACCACCAAGCCCTGCTGAGGCTGCTGTTTCATCTGGTGTCTCACCTTTTTCACTCTGAAAGAATTCCTCCTTTTTCTTTTTCCCTTTTTTCTTTTGAGTTGGAGTCTCACTCTGTCTCCCAGACTGGAGTGCAGTGACACACTCACGGCCACTGCAGCCTCAACCTGCTGGGCTCAGGCGATCGATCCTTCTGCCTCAGCCTTCCAAGTAGCTGGAACTATAGGTGTGCACCACCACTCCCGGCTAATTTTTTTATTTATTGTAGAGATGAGGTCTCACCAAGTTGCCCAACTTGGTGTTGAACCCCTGGGCTTGGGCAGTCCTTTTGCCTCAGCCTCCCAATGTGCTGGGATTACAGGCTTGAGCCACCGTGTCCGGCCTTGCTCCTTTTTCTATTTCCCTATCACCAGCTTTGCTTTCCTAGAAGATGAAGAAGAAATGAGTGATCTACTATGCATTATCCAGCGATTTATTTTTCATGCACTGTGGTTCATGTTTCCAGTAAATGTTTTCATTTTACAACAAGAAAAAAATAGCTCCTCAGTAAAATGTTACTTGTATATTAGTTGGGCACTTTTGGTTTATTAATGAGTGTAATAATGAAAGTGTGGGTTGTTGAAAAGAATCAATGGATGTTTTTATTTAAGGCATAGCAGAAATGGTACAATGCTTGTGAATACATCATTGTCGCTGAAGGCCTGACTCGTACAAACTTGCCTCTGATTGGTTTAAATCAAATAGGTCCAAGCACTTCATAAAAATGTCTTTGTCAGCCTGGTTTTGCTTCCAAACCTATTCATCTCTGTCAATTTTTAATATTAGTACCAGGCTCCTGGCCATAGTCCATTAGTACTGTACTTAATTGCTCATGTTACAGATGATTACCAATATAAAAAGCATTAATGTTTTCCCATCGCAAAGGCTGTTGCTATGTAGATGTCTCAAACTCAGCAAAGCTTATGAAATGTGGTTATTCTGGACATTTCTTGCTCAGGATTTATAGATAAAGTTAATCTAGATTATGATGCAAAGAAAAAATGCCCACCCCCTTCTGGGTAGGGCCCTTCTAAGTGGAACATTTTCTTTCTTGTCCAACTCTTTGCTTAAAGGTACCCGAATGGCTTTCTTTTATCAGTAAAGGAACAAAAAAGAAAATGGCTTCTTTTACGGACTTCTCTTAGCTTGATTTTCTGGAATAGTAATTCACTTTAAAGGCTTTGTTTTCACATGCAGATTTCCTTTTTATAAAATGTTTTTTAAGTACATGCAGGGGGAGAAAAAAATCTTTACCCAGAATACCAGATTACTGGTTTTAATTTTCCTGAATAAATTACATGGTCTGTTTCTACACATGAAGTTGTTATTAGGGATTTTAAAAGGAGCATTAAGGCAAAACTACTTTGTGATGTGAGTTTCTGAGTATTTAGAGAATCAAAATCATAAACAAATGTATTTGTGAGGGAAATGTACAACTACGCTTCCATCTTCTTGGATACGTAATGCCCAATTTTAAATTCCAGCCTTTTGCTGTTCGTGTAAGCATTCCTTGGACAAGGCTGCTGTGCTGCGTTTCTGACGCAGTTTCCTTTGCAGGGACTCAGGGTGAGCCGCCACCAAGCCAGATGCACTTGGGCAGAAACTGAGTGACAGTCAGCTGGAGCTTCTGCCTTTTCTCTGAAGGTGGAAGGCAGGGTGTGGGAGGCTTCATGTTTTGAGTAAGATAAGCACGTGCTTGAAGATAAAGACCAAAAGTCTATCAGACTCTAAGAAACTCAGCTAATCACACTGTGGAAAAAGGCCGAGGGAAGGGAAGGTGAGTTGCAGTTCTGTTCACACCTAGCATGTGATTCCATGTGTTCTTGCTCATTTTGATACCCTTGGAATTAATAAATACACAATTCGGAAAGTTACAGTCAGGATCTCAGCACTGTATACTTGAGAGGTCCCTTAGCAACTCTCTAGACCAGTGCTACTCAAATGAGGTTTACTGACCCGTCCATGAACTGTTTGCTACTAGCCCTTAACGAGTTAAGCACAGCGTTTGTGAATAAGCATTGATACACTTACGTTGAAATTTTCCAGAATAACATTATGTCTGTTAACGCTAATAAAAAATTGAGCCATGTATTTTGTATGCCTCTTTTTAAATGTTATCTTTCTAGTAATTCATTTTTATGGTAGTTTCCAAGAGCATCATCCAGCAACAGATGGGAATTTTAGAAAGCTACTCCTTCACTCAGGTCATTGGAAAAGGTCTGCTCCACATCATGGTCACAAACCCAGATGTTTACAGGGATGGGCAGCTTAGATGAGTAGTGAGCATGGTGGCAAGGCAGGGAAGGGAGAATCTGGCATGCACATAGGATCAGCTAACGCTGTTGTTACAGGCAGATGCGGTCTGTTTCCTGACCTTCCATGTTTTCAGTATACTTTTTATGTGACATCACCTCACTTTACAAATATTGGTTCCAATATTTCTTTTCTTTTTTTTTTTTTTTTTTTTGAGTTGGAGTCTCACCCAGTCGCCCAGACTGGAGTGCAGTGGCCACTCCCGGCCACCGCAGCCTCGACCTGCTGGGCTCCAGCAATCCTTCCGCCTCAGCCTTCCAAGTAGCTAGAACGACAGGCACGCGCTACCACGCCCGGCTAATCTTTCTTTTGATTTTTACTGTAGAGATGAGGTCTCGCCAAGTTGCCCAGGCTGGTCTCGAACCCGTGGGCTCAGGCAATTCACTCACCTCGGCCTCCCAAAGCACGAGATTACAGGCTGAGCCACCGAGCCCGGCGGCTCCAATATTTCTTAGAATATTTTATGTAAGCTAAACCAAGCATGCCCATGGGCAAAATATATTCTATAGACTACCAAGTTCAGTAAGGACTCAACTGTACTTGACACTACTAGGCTGTCCAGCCTGTTTCAACACCCTGCAGTGGGCGGACGTAGAAGAAACATCTCTGTGGAAGGTGCTCTTCTTCTAAACACTCTTCCAGGTGCTGTGCAAGCTTCCCATTGACCCTACCTTGCCTTTGGGGGTTGACTCATTGTGTGTCCTCTTTATTGGGCTTCTGGATGCGTGTCAAAGCTCCCCTGTCACCTCACATCTTCCTATTTTCTATTCAACCAAGTGCCCGAGCACAATTTATGGACCTTCACCAGCTTGGCTTGCTCTCACATAGATGCCTCTAAATTTGTGTCACTCCGAATACCCAAAGCTACTCCCTATGTGGCATATAGTGCTTCTTGGGATGCGGGAAGTCTAGCCACACCGCATAAGGTCACATTTCAAGTTGGTAAGAAGCCCTCTCCTCTTGGCCGGTTTCCTTTCCTTAGGTAGGATAGATTTACCATTTGATTGACTGCCTTCTTCCTTTGTTGTTGCCATCAAGAGCCAGTCATTGTTTTTGGAGCATCTGCCAGTGTAATACACTCTCAGGGGTCATGAGAACATATGAACCAGAGAGTTTAGAATAGGGCTGACAAGCAATGAGGAAGTGCCTATGCCACCACATTTATCGCAGAGATTGCTAAGGGAACATCATGCTGCTCCCCATGAGCCCAGGTTCAGCCTCAGAATCTTTTTCAATATGGCACCCCCAGGTGGGCATTACTGACTCATGATAACTGGAAGATGCTATGATCCTTGGTTTATCTAATTTATCACAAGATCTGATTCATAGACCATACATATGGAAGAGAGTTCAATTTCTATGTTTGTATAAACCAGATACATAATAGACAGAAATGATAAGTGTAATTGGGTCAAAAAAGGAAGAGAATTTCCAACTAAAATGAACAAAGTCAGAATTTGAACTGTATCTTAAAAGAGGGAGGGTTAGAACTTAGGGTAGATCATCATGTGTTGCCTAAAATAACTCAGTTGTAGAATTCAAGAAGAGTAAATGTTCTTGAGGGCAAGGACCATGTGATATAGCCTTCATTGAAACCTTCCCAGGGTATACCCAGTACAGCATCACGAATATTTCAGGGACTCAGGAAATAGGGGCTTAATTAATTAAATTAAATCCAAGCAAAAAGGGCAATTCCCTCAGGGAAATGTATGTAAAGGGTAGGGAGTGAAGTTATTGAAAGGGTTGTCAGGAGAACTCTAAGGCTAAATTTCCAAATCAGATATCCCAAAGGCAGGTATTGTAGTTTCTCTTCGCAATATCTATTGACTGTCTTGCCCTAAGATCCAGCGGGTAGACTGTGCCTCTCCTCACCCATGGTAGAGTTGACCAGTCTATGGTCTTGTATCTTCTTTCCAGACAAGCTTGTGTTCACAGGGACCTGAATCAGGTTGATGTAAGCACCCTACACCCAGAGTAGCTACTTCTTCTCATCTGTAAATAATTTCTGTCCAAAGGACAGTGCGTAATTTCATACACAAGAGCCTCACTCTCCGTATCACTCAGCATGCCTAAAATGCTCTGATAACTTTCCAATGCCTGGGTATTTCAAGAAACTTTTAAAAAGGAAAACAAAACCCCAGCCAGACCCTGGAGTAGAAAAACTGGTTTCGATTTAAAAAAAAATAAACAACAGCCTTTGAAAATGTCTATTTAAAAATTCTTAAATTTGCCTCTAAATGCAAGTTGTAATTAATAGAAGTTGGAGTTTACACTGTTGAGTGTAAAAACACCCTCAGGCACAAACTAATCAAGTGTGTATGTCATGCTGTAAACTACAGCAAGTTCTTTGTTTGACCCAAAAAAAAAAAAAAAAAAAATCTTGCCAAACAGCAGTTTTTCTGTGTCAGGCTCCTTTATTGTCTCATTTTTGTTTTTACTCTCTTCCTCCACCACCCTTTGAACCTAACTATACTATTTAAGAAACTTTGCAGGTCCCATGTTTTATTGATAGTTTTCATCAAGCATGAATTTAAATTTGAGAATAGATTAGGTGTCTTAGCCCCTTTTCTTTTTGATAAATAACAAAAGGTTTCTACTTATGATTTTCTGTCCTCGGGGCTTTATCATTAAGATTAAATAACTGTACTCTCAAGCATGCCACTGCACAAACATCTTTTCAATTATGTGAGTAACAGATGCCTTCACAAAGGAACTATTGAAAATTCAGAAAGCATGTTTCCAAAAAAGAAAGGGGAAAAAAGTATCATATGACAGAAGAATGTAATTGTTTACCATTAAAATGTATCCTTAACTCTTCCACTGAAAACCTCTTGGAACATTTTGTTTTTGTACAAGTTATTACAAGTTTGACCAAAATAATAAATATTGTGGGAGAATTGAACATTTCAGGAGCTCTGGAACCAGTAGTGTCTGACGTGCATGGAACTTAAACGTAATTGTTGTTTGCCTATTTTTACGTATGGACATTGTCTGCCTTCATTTTGGGGTGCACATCACATTTAAAACACTCTAGCTATGTTTGTTTGTTATTCCTAAATCATGTTCATCTGCCCTTAAAATGGATCCATGCAACTCAATTCTGAGTTAGTATTGTCTCTTTTCTTTGAGAAGAGTAATCGCTGCCATCTTTGCTGGCTAGCATTGTAGAGGGTGAGGCTCTGTGTATGGTCTTTGTTATGAACACGTATTTTAATCCCTGGGACATAAAGTCAGCCTTCCTTAAGTCCATTTCAACTTTCTTTAGTGTAGTCATCATTTGAAAGGAAAGGAATAACATTAATCTAGACACTCTTAGAAGTGGCAAGAGGGCATCACTGAAACAAAGCCCCTAAGGAGCTTTACTGGGGAGACCATGGGAAGCTCAGATTTGGTCAAATTAAGTCTTATAGACTGGAATTCATGGAGGGTATGATTCTAGAGTGTTTCTTACAGTCCAGTATTGAGTCTTATCCAACTAGGGCTACTACCTCTCAGAGAGTTATAACATGGTTATTGTAGCGTATTATGAATAGTGTGCTCAGTGCCCAAACCACAGGGCTTCTTTTGAGTGAGTAGGTTGACCCTTGATAGAATGGCCACATATGTATTCCCTAGCTCTGTTGCCTCATAGTAAAGGAGAATATTCCTCATGATATTTTAGACCATTTCTTGGAATTTACCTAACCCAGACAGGGTGATCATTTCAGCATCTCCCTCACATTAACACTTCTCAGACAGTATGAAGACACACAGCTACCTTGCTGAGATGAAGGTAGCTCAAGACTGGAAAGGCAGGTAGATCTTTGTTTGAACTCAAATTTGACACTTAATAGCTACGTGCCATTGACTAGTCAATTAATCATTTAGCTCTGAACCTCAGATTTGTCATTTAGCTCTGTCTCAAATTTTTTATCCATAAAATGAGGA
Source organism: Tarsius wallacei (assembly GCA_963574415.1). Taxonomy (NCBI): domain Eukaryota; kingdom Metazoa; phylum Chordata; class Mammalia; order Primates; family Tarsiidae; genus Tarsius; species Tarsius wallacei. The sequence goes on along the minus strand of CAUYQG010037209.1, from coordinate 6,463 downwards.
TAAAATAATATACCTGTGGATATTTCTTTTTTTTTTGAGTTGAGTTTCACTCTGTCGCCCAGACTGGAGTGCAGTGGCACGCTTCCGGCCACCGCAGCCTCAACCTGCTGGGCTCCAGCGATCCTTCCGCCTCAGCCTTTCAGGTAGCTGGAACTACAGGCACACGCTACCATGCCCAGCTAGATATTTCTTTTTCTTTTTTTTTTTTTGTTTTTTGTTTGAGTCGGAGTCTCACTCTGTTGCCCAGGCTGGAGTGCAATGCCATGCTCACAACCACTGCAGCCTCCACCTGCTGGGCTCAGGCGATCCTTCCATCTCAGCCTTCCAAGTAGCTGGAACTACAGGCTTGTGCCACCACGCCCGGCTAATTTTTTGATTTATTGTAGAGACAAGGTCTCGCCATGTTGCTCAGGATCCACCTCCCAAAGTGCTGGGATTACAGGCGTGAGTCACCGCGCCCAGCTTGGATATTTCTTTTGTAATGGCTAAAAGTAAGACATGGAGAGTGCCTGGTGTTCACAGGAACTTAATGCTATTAATAGTGGCTGCTATTAACATTGTAATGCCCAATCAATATATAAGAACATCATGAAGTTCTCTCTACCCTCCTACCTTGCATCTAACCCTGAAGTCCATATACCTTTAGGTCAGGGGATCTGTCATCTTTGAGCTACTCTCTCACACTGCTACACCTTCATGGGAGTCAGGCTACCATGTTGCTGGGACCAGCACCACATACCTTTTTTTCTTCTCTTCATATAGGGTCATACTCACTCCGGGGCCACAGAGGGAGGTGAGTGTTAAAATTATCATTGGGCCTAAGAAACAACTCTCCCACCACTTCTAAGGGTAAATTGAGAGTATTAAAGTCTTCAAACATTTTTCTTGTCCTTCTGTTGCTGCCCTTTGAGTCAGTGATAAAGCCCCTGGTGAGCAGATCATTTTCCCAGAGAAGAGAGCTTTTCTGACAACAAGGGGTAATGCTTTGTCATTGATAATAGTGGACTTCATACCTTTTAGGTGTCTTAGCATAGAATACAAATGATGCAGTTTATACCTACTTCCTCTTTAAAGCACCCAGGACAGTTTACTTTTGGTAGCTCTTGGCAAGCTGAGTCTTTCACATGGAATCCATATGGCACTCTTCTGCCATTTTGTTGGCTTAGATGTGACCTCCCATAGTCCCATTCTTCATGACTACATACCAGCATGGCTCCTGACTCTGTGGTTTGATGCTCTAAGCTTCCAGTTCACATCCCTGGAGGCCTCTTTCTCAGCCCCCTTGATCACTGATATTTTGCCCCTCACCCTAAGCACACTATTTTGTCTCTGCCACTGAGAGTCACACCATAAAATGGAGATTTTTCCTCAGATGGAGCTTGACTTTTAAGAGAACAGGAACAAAGCAGTATTGTTACTATTGTGCTCAACAAGGGTTGTGCCCACTGAGGAAACGTTCTCATTTCTCTGCTCATTTACATAGCACATTTGTGTATTGGCTTTTGACTTGGTTTCCTCCCCCCAAAAGCGTTTCTGCCACTTGTATTGTCATGGTCTAGCACCCTGCAAGGTGAACAGTATTTGAGATTAGAAGCTCTCTATACTTGTTGGAACTTTAACAGGCGTGTATACTTCATCTTCAGAAAGGAAAAATACACCTTCTATTGGCTCCATATTTGGTGAAAGATTGCTTCCCACACTTCACAGTGAAGTTATATTTTCAATTTCTGGCTGCGAAGGGAAACGTCTGGCCAAGCCATGGAATTTATCAAGTCTGGAATCAACTCAGAGGTGTAATGACTCCATTTGGGATCAGATCAGGTCCGAAGTCCCAGTGGAACCAATATGTCATTTCTACTACGAAAAGACCTAATAGTATAAGAGGAGTAGTAGCATTTTTTGCCCTGACATGCACACCAACTTTATTGCCCTCTGCCCCTAAAGTATTCGGCTCCCAGAACACCAGCAAACCTTCAGACCTGGAATTTCTCACTAGTTTGATATCATGAAAGTACCTATGAAGTAAATGGGGTGAGTTTGAGATTCAGCTACAGCCTTAAAGATTTCCCACTTCTTTCCTCCACTCTCTGGATTGAATCAGTTCCAGACATTATTATAATATCATTTTTCAGAGCTCTATAAATAGATGGATTGTCATTTCTCCTCTTAAGCACTGTTTGCTAAATGTTTTGGCCCAAAAGTTCAGTCATTCCATGCGCGCATTAAGCAATACAGGAGACATTAGTGGTTTCACGTTCAGATGAGATTTGACATTATTTTCCTTCTGCTTATGAGGAGGGGAGGAGAATGTTGCCTAATACAGATGAAGGGTCTTTTCTTCTTTTGTATGAAATGCTAATGATGAGGACATGTGTGATATACGTTTCTCTAATGCGAGGCTGCTGCTTTTTGTAGAGAAAGAAAGAGGCAAGGCCCTGGAGGATTGTAGACTTTGTAAATATAAAATTATCTGCCTTAGTGTTTAAAAAAATAATAAAAGGGAGAGTTGGCAGGTTGCCAGATTACTTACATTACAGTAATAGATTTGCTGACCTCTGACTTCTGCTGTAGAGAATTGTATTGAATTTTTCATAATATCAGATGAGGCAGATCTAAAAACCTAGTATACCAAGCGCCATTATTTAACTTGAGATTTAGCAAAGCTGAAATCTTTTCAAACCGGCAATTTCATGTATGATGATAATGTAGTGGCTCAGGTGCTAATAAATTAAGGTTATAATGCCATTGATTTGTTCATTTTAATTTGGGTTGATTTTAAGTCGTCTTTATTTTTTCAAAAAAAAAGAAGAAGAATGAGGAGAAAAAAATCTTGCTTTTCACAGTGACTGAATTTAATAAGAATCTCCGTGATAGCAAAAGGCCCCCCTACTGTTTCTGCTTTGGGGTGGAAAATGTTATTCTTGTATTATTCCTAGGGAAAAATAAAATCTCATGCTGCTACAAATCTTGTGCCTATGGAAAGATGTTATTTTTTAATACATAATGGCTTACCTATTTCGGATCCATTAATGGCATCGTAAATAAGCATTTTGCTAATCTAAAATGTGAAATCTGGATAATAATAAAGGCCCATTTATCTGTCCAGATTTCAATCCCCAGCCTAGATGTAGATCAGGAGGGGGAAAAATCTCTCTGGATTTTTCCAATGAATATATTGCTTCTCCTCCCCATTACTTTCACCCACCTAAAACCCAGCCCCCATCCTTAGAGTTGCAGCCCATTAAAAATATTTTTCCTGTGTAATGAATTCTTGGGGACTGGAGTGCATGTTTGCTTTTATCTGTACAGTTTAGGAACTGATTAAATCTCTGTTGTACTACAAATATTTGAGAAATAATCATCCACAAGGCATAGGCATATTGCATTATACTAAATTCTTCATATAATACAAACGCCTACATTGAACAAAGTTGACCTTTTATTGGCTAACCTATTTTTATTGTACGTTGAACATTTAAATGTTAAGAAACCTATAATAGCTTTCGTCCTTTTGTACTATAAAAACTTCTAATAATCAAATGATAAGATCATATCCTGTGTGGTAATTGTGTTGTACCATGACAGGATAACTGAAAAAACATCCAGTGAAAATTGCACCAACCGGAAATCACTATATGAAGCTGCAATTGTTTGTGTGCCATGTGAAACCCTGCCCTGTTCTTCAAAGCTTAGCTGGTCATATTTCTACTTGCTTCCTTTTAGCTGCTGCTTTGCTTGTTTTATTTTGGGAACCTTTTTTCCCCAAGCCACTATAATTATCTTTCAATGATTTAGAAGGGAAAAAGAAACAAGCAAAACACTCAATTGACCTTTACACACACACACACACACACACACACACACTCACTCACTCACTCACTCACACACACACACTCACACATGCTCACATACATTCTCCCTCTGGAAGCCTTGAACAAGCAGGGCTTGTGTTTGGATTCAGTTTTACCTTAGTCATGCCTCTTTCCAGATACAAGAAACATTTAATTCCAGATTTCCTGCTTCTGGCTTTAGGCCTTTGACCAGCAAAGTGAAATGTATTTTTTATTGCTGTCGGCCAGCCAGCTGCTGAGTTGCGTGAAGGGGAGGAAAAAGAAAACAAAGAAAGAAAAATGAAAAAAAAAAAAAAAAGCTAAAATGAAAACGTTGCCCTGGCTGGTGAACTTGCAAAATTGTAAAAGGAAATTAAAGTTTCCTTAGCACCCATCTAGAGAGCTAGGTTGGCCCAAGACTATCAGAAAACGGTCCTCTGGGATCCATTGGGTATCTCTCTTCCAGCCGATTCTTTGCCTTCTCTCATCCCTCTCCCCACACTCAGAGGTAATGCTGTCATTCTTCTCAGTAAAGGGGGTCCCTCATAGTGTCACCATCTCCATTAGAGATAAAGTTGGGGGAAGGGAGATACCAGCAAACAATAACTATTGGAATACTCGAACTTTAGTGCTCCCTGGGTTTCCACGACAACAAAACAAAAGTAAAACAAACCTAAATATGTTTTCATTAAAGTCAATTTAAAATATGTTTTCAGTTTAAAAGATTCAATGCATTTTGCTCCCGGACAAAAATCCCCAACCTGCTGATATTGAGGGGGATAAAGTCCCTGGCAGAATCAGGCAGAATCAGGGGAATGTTGGGGACTTTACAGATGAGACATAATATATTCAAGTATGAACAAGATTGCTTTTTTCTCTCTTCTTCTGCTTAGTTATGCTTTTTATTAGATAAACATTAACTGTAATATTACAGTGGGAAGCAGGTATTTGGCAGCCATGTATTATTTTAGTAAGTCTACATAGAGAGAGCAGTTTCCAGTTTTAGCAGCTGTAACATGTTTAAACTCAGTTTGTAATGGGATCTGAAGATAACTATTCCCCATAGGCTGTGTTGATCTTCACGGCTGGCCCACTGCCAGATGTAGGGCTCCAAAGTATTATCCACGCCTCCTTGCACATACCTTGTCCAAGCACGCTCAGTAAATGAATTTTGTTTCTAATATGCTATAAATTAGGATATGATTTTCCCATAATTTTCTTGGTATTTTATTAAAGAGCAAAATATTATGATCACAAATGTCCCCACATCCATACTCTCAAACCTGAACAGTCGTGTATGGTTAAGTAGTTGAGATCCAAATTGCATAGTCAGAAACCAATGTTAGGATAGCTAACAAATATCCAAACCAAAGAAGTTTTTTTTTTTTTGCCTGGGAGTCTTAGTTTCAAAATAATTAGGATCCCCAATATTTGAACAGATTTATGTTGTTTATAAGCCAAGTACATTTTCTTCATTGAGTCAACTTGTCTTATTTAAAACAAATTATGTTTGCAGTATTAAAGTTCATATTTTTAAGGCTGAGTCTTGTATTAATCCCACAGTGAGTCATTAATCATACCAAATGCATTATAAAAACTTTAATCACTGAAGTTGAAACTGAGATTGTAATGCAATCCATCCCTTTTAATTACATCAGCTATTTTTCCCTTTCAGATAAAGAACTACGTCGCAAAGGGAAAACAGATTAAACTAGAGCTGTTTGATGTTTCTCTTTTTAGAGCGATTTTATGTACTTTGTTTAAAAAGTTATATAATTAAAATGCTTGAAATTTTCATCCCTCTGATTTTTGTGACTTGAGTGGTCTATTCGCTTTCCTTCTCACTAGGGCCCTCTTTTGCTTGGCACCCTAAAACAGAACTGTTCTACTGGAATCCCCTAGCCCCTCGGTGCTACGGAATAAGACAGCCCTCTCTTGGCCATGTTGTGCTTGTCTCCCATTGACCTTTTTATCTTAAGTGTTTGGTCTACATTTTGACATGAATAAAGAAAGAAAAACTGTGGAGATGGGCAGAAATGGGTTCAAATTTCACCTCTAACAAATGATGTGACTCTTAGGCAAATTGTTTAACCTTTTGGGGACTACGAAAGTTGTTTCATCTATTTACAAAGTAATAATGTTCCATAGAGATATTGGAGAGATTATATGAAATAATCTGTATAGTGTACCTGGCACATACTAGTACCTACAAGAATATAAGTTTCATGAGGTCAGAGGCTTTGAAATGTTTTGTTGACTGCTATATCACAGTATCTGGAGCACTTCCTCCTGGCCTATAGTAGGTGCTTAATAAATAGTTGTTGATGCAAGGGTAAATGAACAGCAGCTATCATTACCATTGCTATTCTTTTTTTTTTTTTTTAACTTTTTTTTTTTAACTTTTTTTTTTTTAACTTTTTTTTTTTTTATTGAAGCCTGTTCATGTTTGTACCAGACCTCTTATAGTTTGTAATAGATTGGCTTTGACTCTCTTTTTTTTTTTTTTTGAGTTGGAGTCTCACTCTGTCGCCCAGACTGGAGTGCAGTGGCCGCTCCCGGCCACCGCAGCCTCGGCCTGCTGGGCTCCGGCGATCCTTCCGCCTCAGCCTTCGGAGTAGCTGGAACTACAGGCG
>CAUYQG010037206.1:0-11561 GCA_963574415.1 Tarsius wallacei | reverse complement strand
TTAGTATAATTGACAAACCTCTGATCAGATTGATCAAGAATAAAAGAGAAAAGACACAGATTACCAAAATCAAAAATGAAAGAGGGAACATCACTATAGATCCTATAGAAATTGAAGGGCTAATAAAGAATATCATGGTGGTTCATGCCTGTAATCCCAGCACTGTGGGAGGCCGAGGCAAGAGGATTGCCTGAGCCCAGGCGTTCGAGACCAGCCTGGGTAACTTGGTGAGACCTCGTCTCTATAATAAATCAAAACATTAGCTGAATGTGATGTTGCATGCCTGTAGTTCCAGCTACTTGAAAGCCTGGGGCAAAAGGATCACCTGAGCCCAGCAGGCAAGGCTGTGGTGACTGTGAATGTGCCACTGCCCTCCAGCCTGAATGACAGAGTGAGACTCCAGCTCAAAAAATATGTATATTATAAGTAATTTTATGTCCTTACATTTTACAACCTAGAAAAAAAATGGACAAATTCCTTGGAAGACAGTCACCAATGCTCACACGAGAAAAAATAGATGGTTCCATATATATTAAATAAATTGAATTTGTTGTTAAAAACCTTCCAAACAATAACAAACAAACTCTGGGCCTAGATGACTTTCCTGGTGAATTCTGCCAAACACTTAAGAAGGAATTAATGCCAATTATACACAATCACTTCCAGAAAGCAGAGAAGGAAAGAACAATTACCAACTCTTTTTATGAGGTTAATCTTACCCTGACACCAAAACATGAACAAGACATTATAAGAAAACTACAGACCCACATCCCTCATGAACCAAGACACAAAAAGCCTCAATAAAATAATCGTAAGTCGGCCAGGCTCGGTGGTTCAGCCTGTAATCCCGCGCTTTGGGAGGCTGAGGTGAGTGAATTGCCTGAGCCCAAGTGTTCAAGGCCCGCCTGGGCAACTTGGTGAGACCTCATCTCTACAATAAATCAAAAACCAGCCGGGCGTGGTAGCGTGCGCCTGTAGTTCCAGCTACTTGGAAGGCTGAGGCGGTAGGATCGCCGGAGCCCAGCGGGTTGAGGCTGCGGTGGCTGGGAGCGGCCGCTGCACTCCAGTCTGGGCGACAGAGTGAGACTCCAACTCAAAATAATAACAATAATAATAATAATAGCAAGTCAAGTCCAGCAATATATAAAGAGGATAACAAATATGTCCAGTGGGGTTCAACCACAGATTGTGAATCTGATTCAACATTTAAAAGGTTCAACATTTAAATAATTAATCAATGTAATTCATCATACCAACAGATTAAATAAGAAAAACCATATGATTATCTCAATAGATGCAAAAAAAGCATTTAACAAAATTCAACATCTATTCATGGGGGAAAAAAAGCAACAACTCTCAGCAAACCAGTAAGAGAAGGAAACTTCTAGCCGGGCTTGGTGACTCAGCCTGTAATCCCGGCTGAGGTGAGTGAATTGCCTGAGTCCGCAGATTTGGGACCCGCCTGGTCCACTTGGCGAGACCTCGTCTCTACGATAAATCAAAAAAATTAGCCAAGTGTGGTAATGTGTGCCTGTAGTTTCAGCTACTCGGAAGGCTGAGGGCCCAGCAGGTCAAGGCTGCGGTGGCCGGGAGCAGCTCAGTCTGGGTGACAGAGTGAGACTCCAACCAAAAAAAAAAAGAGAAGGAAACTTCCTCAACTTCATGAAGGCATCTACAAAACCTAAAACTAATATCATAATTAATGATGAAATACTGAATATTTCCCCTTAAGATCAGGAGCAAAGCAAAGATATTCAGTGTCACTTCTGTACTGAAGAGCCTAGTTGGTGGAATAAAGCAAGGGAAAGACATAAAGATACACAGATTGGAAAGGGAGAAATGAAACCATGTTTATTTGCATTCAATATGATTATCCATATAGAAAGTCCTAGCGGTACCAAAATTTATAAAATACTAAGGTGTAAATTTAGCAAAACATGCACAAAATCTTTATGCCGAAGCTACAAAGCACTAATGAAAGAAATCAAAGAAGACCTAAATGAATGGAAAGATATACTATGTTCATGAACTGGAGGACTCCATATGGTTAAATTGTCAGTTCTCCCCCAATTTTTGATTTAATAGAATCTCAGTCAAAATCTCAGCAGGAATGTCTATAAAAATCAATAAACTGATTCTAAAATTCATATGGAAAGGCAATGCACCTAGAAGAGCCAAAATATGTTTTTTTAAAAAAGAACAAACCTTGGAGGACCCTCATTGTCTGATTTTATGACTTAATTTAAAGCTACAGTAATCAAGGCAGTGTGGTATTGGCCAAGGATATACACAGAGATCAGTGGAACAGAATATGAAATCTAAAATAAATCCTCATGTATACACTTAATTTATTTTCACCAAAGGTACAAAATAATTCAATTTTGAAGGATAGTGTAAACAAACGATTCTGGAACAGTTGGACATTCATATGCAAAAAAGATGAAACTTGAGCCATACCTTGCATCATATGCAAAAATTAGCTCAAAACAGAATATAGAACTAACTTTTATTACATTTTTTTTTAGTTGTAGTCTCACTCCTTCGCCCAGGCTGGAGTGCAGTGACACGCATGCTCACAGACACCTCAGCGTCAACCTTCTGGGCTCTGGTGATCCTTCTGCCTCAGCCTTCTGTGTAGCTGGAACTACAGATGCATGCTACCACGCCCGGCTATTTTTTTTTTATTGTAGAGACAAGGTCTCACCAAGTTGCCCGGGCTGGTCTCGAACCTGCAGGCTCAGGCAATCCATTCTCTTCGGCCTCCCAAAGTGCTGGGATGACAGGTTGAGTCACTGAGCCCAGACTTTTATTACATTTTTTTTTTTTTAAGGTTGGGTCTTGCTCTGTTGCCCAGGCTGGAGTATAATGGCATGATCATAGCTCGCTGATGCCTTGAACTCCTGGGCTCAGGTGATCCTCTCCCCTCAGCCTCCCAAAGCGCTGAGATTACAGATGTGAGTTACCACATTCAACCTAGAACTAATTTTCAATCTAAAAATATAAAAGTTCTAGAAAAAAATAACAGGAAAAAAAATCTTCATGACCTTACTTTTGACAAATGTTTTTTATATCTGACAACTAAAACACAATCTACTTAAAATTTGATAAATTTGACTTGATGCAAGTTAAAAAAAATTTTTTTTTTTGAGCCACATTCTTACTCCATCGCCCAGGCTGGAGTGCAGTGGCATGCTCACAGCCACCCTAGCGTTGACCTACTGGGCTCAGGCGATCCTTCCACCTCAGCCTTCCAAGTAGCTGGAACTGCAGGCGTGCACTACCAAGCTCGGCTAATTTTTTTTTTTTATTGTAGAGATGAGATCTTGCCAAGTTGCCCAGGCTGGTCTCAAACTCCTGGGCTCAGGCAATCCTTTCACCTCAGCCTCCCAAAGTGCTGGGATTACAGGCTTGAGCCACCATGCCCAGCCAAAAAAAATTTTAATGAAAAGAATCCACAAATTTGGAGAAAATATTTTAAAAACACAAATCTTGGCAACCCCTTTGGGTCCCTTCCCACTGTGGGAACTTTTCTGTCTTCTTAATAACTCCTGCTTTAAAAAACCAAAAACGCCGGGCTCGGTGGCTCAGCCTGTAATCCCGCGCTTGGGAAGCTAAGGTGAGTGGATTGCCTGAGCCCGTGGCTTCGAGACCCGCCTGGGCAACTTGGTGAGACCTCATCTCTACAATAAATTAGAAAATTAGCCAGGCATGGTAGCGCACGCCTGTAGTTCTGGCTACTTGGAAGGCTGAGGCGGAAGGATCGCCGGAGCCCAGCAGGTCGAGGCTGCGGTGGCCGGGAGCGGCCACTGCCCTCCAGTCTGGGCGACAGAGTGAGACTCCAACTCAAAAAAACCCCCCCAAAAAACAAGAAACAAAAACAAAAACAACAACAGCAACAGCAACAACAACAAGCCCCCCCCGCCACAAATCTGACAGAGTTCGTATCCAGAATATAGAAAACATTCTCAAAATTCAATAATAAGCAAACCAACAACCCAAATAACAAGTGGAGAAAAAATTTAGACACTAATCAAAATAATTCATGTGGATACCCGATAAAGACATAAAAAAGGTGTTCATCCAGGTGTGGTGGCTCATGCCTGTATGGGAGGCCGAGGTGGGAAGATTGCTTGAGTCCAGGAGTTTGAAATCAGCTTAGATGACATAACGAGACATCATCTCTACAAAAAGATAAATAACTTAGCTAGGTGTGGTGGCATGCACCTGTTGTCCCAGCTACTCAGGAGACTGAGGTGGAAGGATCGCCTGAACCAAGGAAGTCGTGGCTGTGGTGAGCTGTGATTGCGCTATTGCACTCCAGTCTGGGTGACAAAGTGAGACCCCGACTCAAAAATAAAAATAAAAATATAATTAAAAAGTTGTTAGACTGGACTCGGTGGCTCAAGCCTGTAATCCCAGCACTTTAGGAGGCCGAGGCGAGTGGATTGCCTGAGCCCGTGGGTTGGAGACCCACCTGGACAACTTGGCGAGACTTCGTCTCTACAATAAACAAAAAATTAGCCGGGCGCAGTAGTGCACACCTGTAGTTCTGGCTACTTGGAAGGCTGAGGCGGAAGGATCACTGGAGCTCAGCAGGTCGATGCTGCGGTGGCCAGGAGTGTGGACAGTATGGGTGACAGAGTGAGAGTGCAACTTAAAAAAATTAAAAAAAAAAGAATAAATAAATAAATACTTAAGATATTACCCAGATAGACTACTCTTAGGTATTTACTCAACATAAATCATGTGAAAATCTGTGCATGGGTATTTACAGGAACCTGATGTAGAATTGTCCCAAACTCTGGAAACAATTCAATATTCTTTTTTTTTTTTTGAGTTGGAGTCTCACCCTGTTACCCAAGCTGGAGTGCAGTGGCACACTCATGGCCATCTCAGCCTCAACCAGCTGGGCTCAGGTGATCCTTCTACCTCAGCCTCCTGAGTAGCTGGAACTACTGGCCACCACGCCTGGCTAATTTTTTAATTTTTTTCTGGAGACAGGGTCTCGCCAAGTTGCCCAGGCTGGTCTTAAACTCCTGGGTTCAGGCAAGAATTGAACCTCAATAAGACTGACTTTAAGTCAATTTAGGAGAATTAACATCATGATGTTGAGTCTTCTAAACCATGAACGTGACATCTGTCCCCCATTTATGCAGGTCTGTGTTAACAGCTATTGATAACATTGCATTATTTTTTTTCCCCTAGATGTCTTGCTCATGTTTTACCAGATTTACTTCTAGGTGCCTGATATCTTTTGACACTGTTATATCATTTAAAAATTATCAGCCGGGCTCAGTGGCTCAGCCTGTAATCCCACGCTTTGGGAGGCTGAGGTGAGTGGATTGTCTGAACCTGCGGGTTCGAGACCCGCTTGGGCAACTTGGCGAGACCTCATCTCTACAATAAATCAAAAAATTAGCCAGGCGTGGTAGCATGCACCTGTAGTTCCAGCTACTTGGAAGGCTGAGGCCGAAGGATCGCTGAAGCCCAGCAGGTCGAGGCTGCGTTGGCCGGGAGCGGCCACTGCACTCCAGTCTGGGCGACAGAGTGAGACTCCAACTCAAAAAATAAGTAAATAAAAATAAATAAATAAAAATTATCATTTTTCTATTTATTTATTCCCACTAAATAGAAATAAATCTGATTTTATATGTTGATTTTATATGCAACAACCTTGCTAAACTCTTAGTCATTTTAATTTATTTAGAGACAGAGTCTTGCTCTGTTGCCCAAGCTTGAGTGGAGTGGTGTGATCATAGCTCATTGCAGCCTCAAACTCCTGCCTCAGCCTCTCAATGAGCTGGGACTACAGGTGTATGCCACCATGCCCAGATACATTTTGAATTTTTTTTTTTGTAGAGATGACGTCTCTCTATGTTGTCCAGGTTGGTCTCAAACTCCTAGCCTCAAGAGATCATCCCACCTTGGCCTCCCAAAGTGCTGGGATTACAGGCATTTGCCACTGTGCTGCACCCAGCCTGCATGTTATTTTAAATCTATGTGCACAATCATGCCATCTGTGAAAAAATGACACCTTTGTCTCTTCCTTTTCAATCTTTCCACCTTTTATTTCTTTTTCTTACCTTATCGCCCTGGCTACAGTTGCTAACATAATGCTAAATAGGAGTGAAAGAAGAAATCTTTGCCTTGCTTCTAATTCCGTTTTTTTTTTGAGTTGGAGTCTCACTCTGTTGCCCAGACGAGTGCAGTGGCTGCTCCTGGCCACCGCAGCCTCGACCTGCTGGGCTCCGGCAATGCTTCCGCCTCAGCCTTCCGAGTAGCTGGAACTACAGGCCCGCGCTACCATGCCCGGCTAATTTTTTGATTTTTATTGTAGAGGTGAGGTCTCGCCAGGTTGCCCAGGTGGGTCTTGAACCCGTGGGCTCAGGCAATCCACTCATCTCAGCCTCCCAAGGTGCGGGATTACAGGCTGATCCACCGAGCCCCACTTGCTTCTAATTTCAAAGGGAAAACTTTCAACATTGTACCACTAATTATGATGGTTGCTGCAGACATCTTATAGCTATTCTTAGGTTAAGGAAATTCCTTTTATTTCTGTTTTACTGAGAGTTGTTTTAGGTATTTTTTTCTTTGAGTTGGAGTCTTACTCTGTCGCCCAGGCTGGAGTGCAGTAACACACTCACGGCCACCACAGCATTGACCTGCTGGGCTCCGGCAATCCTTCCACCTCAGGCTTCCATGTAGCTGGAACTACAGGTGGGCTACCATGCCTGGCTAATTTTGATTTATTGTAGAGACAAGGTCTTGCCAAGTTGCCCGGTCTTGAATCCGTGGGCTCAGGCAATCCACTTGCCTCAGCCTCCCAAAGTGCTGGAATTATAGACTGAGCCACCGAGCCTGGCCTCTTTTAGTTTAAATCGTGAATTGATGTTCAAGTTTTTCAAATGTCTTTGCTACATATAGTAGGATTCTCATGTCCTTTCTCTCTCTCTCTCTTTGTGTGTATGTGTGTGTGTCAGAGTACAGTGGCACAATCATGGCTACTGCAGCCTCAATCTGCTGGGCTCAGGCAATCCTTCAGCCTCAGCGTCTCGAGTAGCTGGGACTAGTGGGGTGAGCCACCATGCCTGGCTAATTTTTCTTATTTTTTGTAGAGACAAGCTCTCTCCATGTTCTCCAGGCTGTTCTCAAACTCCTGGGCTCAGGCAATCCTCTTGCCTCAGCCTCCCAAAGTGCTGGGATTATAGGCACAAGCCACTGCGCCCAACTACTTTTTCTCCTTAATGTGGTCAATTGTACTGATTGTTTTTCCAGTGATAACCAATTCTGCATTTCTGATATAACTACAACTCTTTAAGAACACCTTGGCCTGGCTCGGTGGCTCAGCCTGTAATCCCAGCACTTTGGGAGGCCAAGGTGAGAGGATTGCCTGAGTCTGCGGGTTCGAGACCCACCGGGCAATTTGGTGAGCCCTCATCTCTACAATAAATAAAAAATTAGCTGGCCGTGGTAGCACACGCCTGTAGTTCCGGCTACTTGGAAGGCTGAGGTGGGAGGATCGCTGGAGTCCAGCAGGTCGAGGCTGCGGTGGCTGGGAATGTACCACTGCACTCCAGCCTGGGTGACAGAGTGAGATTCCAACTCAAAAACTAATAATAATAATAATAATGCCCTATTCTTTTTATTGCTGAATTCAACTGGCTAATCTTTTGTTTTGTATTTTTGCATCTATCTATCTATCTACGTATCTATCTCTCTGGTATTCTCTTTTCTCAAGGACTAGAGCAAAGGGGACACAAGTGAGTCACCTATGGTGCAAAATATAAGGAGATATCACTTCCATCCTGAACTCACAGACTTAAATTTTCTGCCCTTCGTTCCTCACTCACCTCCCAGCCTTAACTTTCTCATATGTTTTTGCTGGAGCTTGATTTTAAATTTATGCTACTCTTACAAAATCAGTTGAGGAGTGTTTCTCTTTATTTTCTGGTAAAGTTTATACAAGATTGAGATGACTGTAATTCTTAGTTAAACATTTGGTAGACCGTACAGGTGAAGTCATCTAGACCCAAGGTTCACTATTTAGGAAGGTTTTTTTTGTTTTTTTTTAAATTGTGGATTCAATTCATGGAATGGTTGGTTATAGGACTACTTAGTTTTTCCTTTTCTGTTAGTTTTCTATTTCTTCTTGAGTTTGTCTCTACGAGTTATTTTTAGATATTTATTCTTTTTCTTTTTTTTTGAGTTGGAGTCTCACTCCGTTGCCCAGGCTGGAGTGCAGTGGCACACTCACGGCCACCCCAGTGTCGACCTGCTGGTCTCAGGAGATCCTTCCGCCTCAGCCTTCCAAGTAGCTGGAACTACAGGTGCATGCTACCACACCCAGCTAACTTTTTGATTTATTGTAGAGATGAGGTCTCGCCAAGCTGCCCAGGCTGTTCTTGAAACTGTGGGCTCAGGCATTCCCCTCGCCTCAGCCTCTCAAAGTGCTGGGATAACAGGCTTGAGGCACCACAGCTGGACTCCTTTTGTGTTTTAAAATGTTAGTTTACGCATTTTGATTGGGAGAATTTGGGGTTTCCCTCCCTGACTAGTTCAGAATCAGGTCTTCAGGTGGCATTTCTGTGGTGGTGTGACATGGTACGGTTCTGAAGGCAGAAGGCAGTTTGTCTAGGCTTCTTACCTGATGTTGGGTGGGGTATGGCACATGGCTCTGTGACTCTGCCACGGAAAGAAATTTCAGAGCGAGTCCTAAGTATAGTTTAAGACAGAACTTATTAGGAAAAAAAGAGGTGCACTCAAGAGAGAACATGGGTCCCTTAAGAGAGGACACACGCTTGTCTTTGACAAGAAGCTTTATATAATTTGACAACAGTTGTTAGGCAAATCATGAGCCAAGAGGTGTGGGATGCAGGTCCTGGTCACGAGTTTTGATGACTATCTCTCCTCCTTCTAAGGTCACAAGGACCTTCTAACTAATTAAAGTTGTTGCCCAACTCAATTTGTGCTTTTCTTAGAACATCTTGTCTATGTTTTGGGTAACTCCCTACTGTTTCTGAGATTTACTGCACTGGTAGATCCACATTCCAGTCTGCAAGGTGGTCAGGTCTGGTGTGTCTGGTTGGTCAGGTGAAGGCTGTGTACCAACAGGAAAGAGGTCTGAACACTTACCCTGTTTTAATTTAAATGTGCCTGCCAGAAACTCCTCTAACTATGTCTAACCTGCACTCAGTAACCTGTCTCGCCACCTCCACCTCTATAGGTCACAATGTCCCTACACTGCAACCCTGACACCAGAGCTGCCCGGGCCTTTTCTTGTCACCTATCACAAGCCTGATCTGGCCTGACCTGGCCTGCAGTCCTCACTGCCCATCGGGAGTGCCAGTGTCCTGATGCCTACACTCCCCCACCCCCAGCCTGCAAGATGTGATGCCCATCCTCCACCTTCTGTTTTTGATTTTCTGGGAGGTTTGCTTTGTTTTCAGCCCTGCCACGTGTTTTGAGTCACTCCATTTTGTGTGTGTGTGTGTGTTGGAGTCTTACTCTGTTGCCCAGGCTGGGGTGCAGTGGCACTCTCACGGCCCCTGCAGCCTCAACCTGCTGGGCTCAGGTGATCTTTCTGCCTCAGCCTTCCAAGTAGCTGGAACTACAGGCATGCGCTACCACACCTGGCTAATTTTTTGGTTTATTGTAGAGATGAGGTCTCAACAAGTTGCCAAGGCTGATCTCGAACCTGTGGGCTCAGGCAATCCTCTCACCTTGGCCTCCCAAAGTGCTAGGATTACAGGCTGAGCCACCGCGCCTGGCCATAATCCATTATATTTTTTGTTCGTCACTGTCTTGTGCTGGAGAAGAAGGTGTGAGAACCTGTAAGCATTTTGTTTTGTTTGTTTTGTTTTGTTTTGTTTGAGTCTGAGTGCCACTCTGTTGCCCAGTTTGGAGT
Source organism: Tarsius wallacei (assembly GCA_963574415.1). NCBI lineage: Eukaryota > Metazoa > Chordata > Mammalia > Primates > Tarsiidae > Tarsius > Tarsius wallacei. The sequence goes on along the minus strand of CAUYQG010037206.1, from coordinate 1,657 downwards.
GCAACACAATCACAGCTCACTACATCACCATGCCCAGCTAGTTTCAACATTTTTTTGTAGAGACGAGGTCTCCCTGTGTTGCCCAGGCTGGTCTCAAACTCCTGAGCTCAAGTAATCCTTCTGCCTCCTGTAAGTTCTCATAAACCCATGTCTCTCCAAGCCACCTCGGGTGACTTTTTTGGAAAAGGTAAACATGACGCGCAAGCCCTCTCAGATTTGGGGTTGCCACGGTACAGGAATGCGATTTACTCCCTCTGTCTGTCTCAGCCTCCCCGGTCCTGAGTAAACGAGGTAGCCTTCCCTTGCAAGTGGAAGGCCTTGAAGCATGTTTTCTGAGAAACGGAGCAGTTTTCCCTGCAAGGAGCTCTGTCCACTCCCTTCTGGGACACAGATGCTGCTGTGAGGTTTTTTGGTTTTTTTGTTTGTTTGTTTTTAGAGATGGGGTCTTGCTTTGTGCCTAGACTGGTCTCAAACGTCTGGGTTCAAGCAAGCCTCCTACCTCGGCCTCCCAAAGTACAAAGGGCTAGGATCACAGGTGTGAGCCACGGCACCCAACCAGCGGTGAGTTTTTAAGTCACATTTTCCTTCCTTCTCCATAGATTTCTATATTTATTCATTTCTGCATGCGTGGCACTCCCAGACAGAGGTTCAGTGCGGTGGCCTTCTTTTGGCTTGTCTCAGACTCAGGGCCTTCTTGCTGCGATCTCCCTCCTCCCTGTCCTCTTCCCTGGCGACCTCCCTCACCTTCCGGTTTCAGCTTAAACACGGCTCCTTCAGAGAAGCCTGGGGCACGTTGGGCCCCTTTGTAAACGCCTCTGGATCCCTGTCTTTGCCACGCTGGCATTCAGTGCCCTTGCAGGGACCCTGGCCAGCCAGCCCAGACGGTGGTGGCCAGCTTCCCGAAGGCCAGCCTTGGTGCCTGGCCTCCCGGGGAGCTCAAACTCCGACATGCTTCTGTCGCAGGGAAACACCTGGAACGGATTCATTTTATCCCCTTTCTCCCCGGCTGGGCGTCTGGCCGCACACATCTCATCCGCGCCCCTCACCCGCCTGCCTTCCCGTCTCTCAAATTCGGAATGTGCAGTCTCTTGGAGAGGTCCCGTGTGACTTCCTGTTTGAAGATCTTCTAAGTTTATGGAATTTTAGAAACGCTCTGTTAATACAGGCAGAAATGACCTCTGCTCTCCCCTCCCCCTCCCATCCTGCAACAGGAAGCAAGCGACTCGTGTCTGCCCCACCTACCAAAGGGGCAAGAAAACATCTCTGGAGGAAGGCCGTTGCCTTCTGCTCTCCATCCTCTATCTGGAAAGTTCCATGTCCTCTTCCCTGGGGGGATGAGTAAGACAGCCTCGAGGGCCTTCAGATTTTTTGTGTTTCCGAGACGGGGTCTCACTCTGTCGCCTAGGCTGAAGTGTGGCAGCATGATCACAGCTCACTGCAGCCTCAACCTCCTGGACTCAGGCGATCCTCCCGCCTCAGCCTCCCGAGTTGCTGGGACTACAGGCATGCATCACCATGCCCAGCTAATTTTTTGATATTTTGTAGAGACGAGGTCTCGCTGTGTTGCCCAGGCTGGTCTCAAGCCCCCGAGCTCACACAGTTCTTCTCACTTTGGCCTCCCAAAGTGCTGGGATGACAGGTGTGAGCCACTGCACCT
>CAUYQG010037200.1:0-28791 GCA_963574415.1 Tarsius wallacei | reverse complement strand
TTCATTCGACATCGTTTTGTTATAAAGTTGAGGAGAAAAAAAAAATCACTTTCCAGCGGGGTCCTGTGTGGAGTGTACACATTCTCCCCACCTCTGCATGGGTTTTCTTGGAGTGCTCCACGTTTCTCCACCTCCCAAATCCCATAGTTATGCTTGGGAGGATCACAGTGTCCCCAGGGTCTCAGTGTGGGTGTGAGTGGTTTTGGTGGGGGTGTGAGTGTAGGTGGGTGTGGATGGGGTGAGGGTGAGTGTGAGTAAATAGGTGGGTCTGGGTGGGAGTAGGTGGGGTGGGTGTGAATGGATGTGTGGGTGTGGGTGAGTGGGTGTGAGTGGGTGGGTGGTTTTGGTGGGGATGAGTGTGAGTGTGAGTGTAGGTGGGTGTGTGTGGGTGTGGGTGGGCGTGAGTGAGTTTAGGTGGTACAGGTAGGAGTGGGTAGGTACATGTGGATGAGAGTGGGTGTGGGTGGGTGTGAGTGGATGGGTGTGAGCGGGGTTGGTATGAGCAGATGGGTGGATGGGGGTATGAATGTGTGGGTGGGTGTGGGTAGATATGGTTCATCCCACAACGGGAGGGCAACCTGGCGCAAGTGATCCCTCCTGGCATCCTGAGCTGTGGTGGCAGTATCCATCCAGCTGAGATCCTGGTATTTAAAAAAGCTTTGCACACATTTATTCTCTGATTTGACCTACCACTGATTCATCAAATCTTGGGTAAATCTCTTGTTTTTATTAATCTTTCCTAAATGAATATCAAGCTTACATTTATTTCAGAGTTTAATATTAGAAATGTTTTGGTCTTTGGAAGTTTGGTGATGTTTTTGTGACCAGATATATACCATAGGAATTTCACCCTGGTTTCTGTCAGTTACCCTAAGGGAAACTTGGTTTTGTTACATGGTTTGTCTTCACCTCCTGTTTTCATCACCCTGTGGATGAAGTTAAGTGAGGCCTCTCTGTACAGAGGCCTTGAATGCAGTGGTCACTGCGAGATGCCTTGGGAAGGTAAGAACAGAGGAGGAAGGAATTCGGTCCTCCACTGTTAATAATGTAACAGAGAAAATAAGACATACATGAGTTAAGGAGAAAGTCATTTTTGTTCAGTGGATACAGGAAGGACTGGAATTTTGTCAGGATTCCTGAAAGGAGGTAGTTGCACAAGGAAGAGTCTTGGATATCTGAAATGGGGGTTCCACACAGCTTCTTGTCTGAGAACTAGATTATGAATCACAAACAAATCTCTGTAAGGCCAGCACAGGGTCATTGCGTGGGACCAAGAGTTGAGTGGACACCACAGTGTTGGAAGAGTTTTAGAGGTCCAGTTCAGTCAGAGGGGAGAGTCCTGTTGATACCCTTGGCCATTCAATTGAGACCTCAGAAATGCCACAGTTTAGGAGAAAGAGCTATAAGTTGTAGCTTAGCCCTAACAGTATCAAGAGGATACTGTAGCTTAGCCCTAACAGTATCAAGAGGATCTACTAGGAACTCACTACCTAAGAAAGAAAATGCAATACTCTTTAAAGAAGACATTAGCCAGACTCTTTATATTATTTAAAATACCTAATATAAAAGAAGATTAGACAATTGAAAAAACAGCAAAATATGCCCATGGTCAAGAAAAAGAAATAGTTAATAGAAACAGATTCCAATATAATTCAGATATTAGAATTAGCAGAGAACAATTTAAAAATATATTTTCAAGCACTTGAAGAAAAAGGTGACACAATATGTGAGCGGATAAGAAACATCAACATAGCACTTAAGCATATTATAAAAAATCAAATGTAAATGTCTAGAGCTATCTAAAATAAAATTTCATCAAACGAAATGTGTAACATGTTGGAGATTGCAAAAGAAAGGACTATAAAATTAAAGGTAAAATATTAGAAACTACCCAAGCTGAAGACTAGAGGACAGTATATTCAAAAAAAAAAAAAAAGTGCAGTCACAGACAACATCAAACAGTCTAAAAAACACATATTTCTTGTGCCAGCAACGATGGTCCAAAACTAATGATGCTTGAAAAAATAATGATGAAATCATCAACCCAGATCCAAGAATTGCAGCAAATCAGAGCAAGATAAATGTAAAAATGGGCATATCTAGGCACACCATAATCAAGCTGCTGAAAATCAAAGATAAGCAAAATATCTTAAAAGCAGCCAGAGATCAAGATGCTTTATATACAGGAAACAATGACTTGAATGAGCACTGACTTCTAATCAAAAACAACAAAGTCCAGAAGACAGCGAAATGGCATCTTTAAAGTGTTTAAGAAAAAACTGCCAGCCAGAATTTCTATCTTCCATAATGATGGTATTTTTTAAATAAAAATATCCTTCAGAATGTGAATAAAATAACGTCAGTTACAGGTAGACAAAGCCAGAGAGGCTCAATTGCCAGTATACCTGTACCATGAAAAAATATGGAAAAAGTACTTTACACTGAAGGGAAGTGATGGCAAACAAACATTTGGAAGTAATGACAAATCCTTGAAATGATAAATATGTAAATAATATGACAGATTTAGTTGTGTCCTGATTTGGGGGCTCACTTCTGTGGTTTCTTCTGTTTTGTCTCTCAGGTTTCAACAGTTTTGGACACCTATCTATGCCTCCGTAGCATGGCAAAGCTCCTAGTGGTACCTTGGGCTGTTTCTCCATGTAGGGAATTGAGAAATGACATGAGGAGATTTTTCTTAAGTACTCTCTGTGTTGTTTGCTGTCCACTCTATTCAACTAATCGTTTGTTTTTATTTTGGTCAAGATTTGACTATTGTTGTCAACAGGAAGTCTAGTGTGTTATAAGCTACAACAGTAAGTGCATGCTCATGGCTGAAATAGTAGTCAGTCAAGCAGTCTTTAAGGAGAGAATTCAAAGCTGAAGAACTTAACTCTGAATTTCAAGACTTATTGTACAGTTATAGCAGTTAGGACAACCTGGTATGAGTAAAGAAAAATACACAGATAGAATAGAAGAGAGTCAACAATAGACACCCATAGGTGGCACAAGTTTTAACCCAAAAATGTAGTTATATCTCAGAGGAAAAAGAACAATCCTTTCAAAAATTGGCACAGAGACTATCAGAAACAGATATTTTGGGGAAAAAAATCTCTACAACTGCTTCACATTATATGCAAAAACATCCTTTTCAGATGAATTATAGATCTAAATGTAAATTATAGAATAATAAAGCTTCCAGACTTTCGCTTAGACTATCTTAATGATCTTGGTCTAGGCAAAGACTTCTGAAAGCAGACTACAAAAAGCACTACAGTTAAAACAAAATATTTAAAAATTAAACTACTTTAAAATTACAATCTTTGTTCAGTAAACAACAGCAATAAGAGAGTGAAAAGGCAAGCTACAGGAAAATTGTGGGATTTTTTTTCTTTCTTTCTTTCTTTTTTTTTGGCATTAAGGACAGGATAGCATTAAACGTCTATAAGAAAGGCAGACATTAAAAAGAATCACAATATCTAGCGCTGGCAAGGTTATGTAGTAACTGGCACTCTCATATATTTATTGGTAAGAGAGTAAATTAGCAACACCATTTGAGGAAACAGTTTGTCAGGATCTATTAAAGTTAACATTAGCAAAACATCTGAAACTCAGCAATTCTACCTCTAATATATTCCTAACAAAAGTTTATACTTGTGCTTTCGAAAAGATATATACAAGAATGTTCAAAGTAGCATTGCTTGTAATAGCCAACAATGTAAACAATCCAAGTGTACATTAATAGTGTAATAGATAAATAAATTAACAAGAAGCCATACAAAAGAATATCTTACAACAGTGAAACAGAATAGTGCTACACACTAACACAGATGAGTCTCATCAACATAATATTGAGCAGATGAAGATACAATAAAGCATATATAAATAAAGTATATATAGCATCTGTTTATAGTAAATGTATGTGAAGATCAAAACAGACACCAAGTAAACAATGATATTAGAAGTCAGGACAGTGTTATTTTGGAAGAAGATCAGAGCCTTGGAAGGAGCACCTAGGAGACATCTAAGGTTCTAATATTCTTTAATTGGATAGCGGTTACATGTGGGTGTTTCACACGTAAAAATTCTTGAAGCTCTGCCTCATGGTGTGTATATTTTCATGCGCGCACAATGTACTTTGATACAAGAAGAAACTCATCAAACGTGGCTTTGTGGAATACAAAGCATTGGTAAAATGATAAATTGTGAAGAGAGAGTAATAACCATCCGATTACAAATAGATTTACGACAACATCCAAATAAACTTATGTGCAGTAGTCAAATACAAAAAGTGGTGAATAGTGTGGCTTCTCTTTTGAAGCTGAGATAGAATAGTACATACACATACACACACCCCCTCAGGATACCCTCTCCATACTTCTTTTGACTTACCAACATAAAGAACAACTGAGGTTCTTTCAAGGAATTCTTAGACTCCCAAGAAAATTTTCTGCAAATCAATTAGATGACTTTTGTCCAGGCCTTCTGCTATAATGTTATCTGAGCTTAAACACCTCTGGTAAAACAAAACTCTCTTACCCAAATTTTTAAATTTTTAATCATCTGGAGAATGAAGTATACTTGGGGCAGTTCTCTTCCAGTCTTTGCTTACTGTTTTGTAGTGGGAACTGTGGGGCCTGGGTTGCCGCATGTGGCCTCTGTCCTAGCAGTAATATAGTCCCTCCTTACTTTTTTTTTTACGTGCTTTCCCCGTATTAAGTCACGGAATCTTTACAATAGCCTGAGGTCCAGAGTGGATCTTGCCTAAGGTTAAAGAGCTACAAAGTGGCAGGGCCAATTTCCAAATGGAGGCAGCTGTTCTGCAACATTCATCTGCTGAATCACTACACTGCAAGGCCTCTCTTGAAAGGCCCTTTGGGAAGTGTCCCTTTCAGGTGATAATGGGCCAACCCAGTACTGTACAACTCACTGAGTGGGGGAATGGGCCTCATAAACATAAATGGGAATGAGTGCTGAAGGGAAGTTTCCCATAGAAACCAAAAGTAATGAAATGCAAATGTGTCTTGCCAAAATATATTCTGTATTATTTTTGTGTTCGAAATGTACTTAAAATGTTTTACAGTAAATTTATCTCTGTAGAATGTTCCTTTAGCAGACAACAAAAGGCTTTTGAAATTTTTCAATATTGAAACATTGGTTCTTAGTCAGTCACCTTAACTGCTTTATAGAATTTCCCCACATGACTGAATTTATACAATCTAGTTATCTAGTCCCTTATTGATGAGAATTTAAAACTGCTTTATTATTACTATTATTATTATTACATAACTCTGTAATGAGCAGCCTTATGCATCTCACCTTGGACACATGTTAAATCAAGAATCAGACAACTGATTCTCTAAAGATCCAGACTGTAAATGTTGTCACCTTCATGGGCTAGAAGGTCTCTATAAGCAGTTAGTTAATCTCCTGTAGCTCAAAAGCAGCCACAGACAATACATAAGTGGTGGTGTCAGGCTGTGCACCAGTGAAATTCTACCTATAGAAACAAGCGATAGGCCTGTGTGCTGTAGTTAACTGACCTTGTGTTTGAGTTGTTCTAAAGCATTACCTTTCAAAACTTTTTTGAGGTCAACAACACACAGTGTGTGTGTGTGTGTGTGTGTGTGTGTGTGTGCATATTTGTGTGTATGCATATATGTGTATATACTTATGTTTATAAAGAAAATAAAAGTAATATAAAACAGTACCATAGCGATAGCAACACATTGTGGTGTCTTCTACTCTAGTTACTTTTTTATTATGCTTCCTCAATCTGAAAAAAGGGCATCTACAGACAAACAACAAGAAAATCCTCAGCCAACATCATATTTATCGAAAAAAATGTGAATGCTTTCTTCATGAGTTTGGGAACTAGATTAAGATATCCACTAACATCACTTCCATTCAGCATTATACTACCAGTGTTGTCCAGTTTATCTGAGGACGAAAAATGAATGAAAGTTATAAAGTTTGAAAAGGAGGTAAACTTCAATTATGACAGGATTATGGATGTGGACAATCCAAAATAATGTATGAACAATTTGTTAGAATTATTAAACAAATGTAACAAAGTTTCTGGATACAATGTCAATATACAAAAATTAATTCTATTTCTATACATAGTATTTGACAATTTAATATACTATTATTTGTAATAATTTTATAAACAATAAAAAATCTTAGAAAAAAAATTAAATTAAAAGTACATAAGACTTTTACAAATTTACAACATCAGGAAGACCTAAATAAAAGGAGAGAGAGATTGGAAGACTCAATATTGTCAAAATGTCAGTTTTCTATATATTTAATGCAATTCCAATTAAAATCCCAGTAGGTTTTTTAAAAGAAATATAAGATGATTCTGATATTTATATAGAAATACATATATTTAGAATGCCCAACTAAAGAACAACCAAACTGGAGAACATACATATTGCTAAGTATTAAGACTTACTATAAAATTAGTCTAATTTCAAATGGTGGGGTATTGGCACATGGATAAACAAATACAATAATGGAAAGAATAGAACTCAGAAATAGATTCTCACATAAATTATTACCTGATTATAATAAAGTATGGGTGAAATACTATTGGGGAAGAGGAGATACGGCTATCGTTTTAATATTTGCTGTTATATTAATATTGAGAAAAAACCTTGATTATTTCACCATACAAAAACTTAATTTGCCATGAATTGTAGTTCTAATTATGCAAGATAATACAATAAAGTTCCTTAAAAAAAAAAGAGGAGAAAATCTTCATAAACTTAGAATGTGTAGGACACAAAAAGCCTTAACTATAAGAGAAAATACTGATGACTTAAAATTAAGAACTTCTGTTATTCAAAGCAATCTTAGTAAGAAAGTGACAGAGATAAATCATATACTAAGAGGAGATATTTAACCTATAAATATATATTATTAATATTAATATATATAAATCTGACAAAGTACTTTTACCCAGAATGGGAAAAAAAAGACTTCTTCAAATCCATGAGTTTGCTTTTTTTTAATGAGCAAAAGACTTGAACAGGAACTTTTCAAAATAATATATCCCAATGATCAACAAGCAAAGGTGCTAAGAGCAATGTTAAGAATAGACTCTATTATGTGGCACCCAATCAGGTGTGTCAATTATCAGTAGTCACAGAGTATGACAGAAGACCTGGAGGAAATAACATAAGCCATTATCAACAAGGTTAGTTTAGAATGCAAACATTTTATCTTTACATAGATTATAGATAACAGGAAATATCTATATTCCCTAGCATTATACATATTAATATTATGGATAAATCAAGTCTATTTTAAAATTCTTAAAATGACTCAGTATAAAAATATCCAGATGAAGACAGAACAATCATTGAACATTTGCTAATACTAATATTTATTGATATTTGTTATGTACAAGACACTGTTTCAGGTGCTCTCACATACGAATTTATTTTCACTAGAATCTATGTTTTATTATTCCCATTTTACACATGAGGAATTGGGGCTTAGAAGAATAACTAAATTTCTCAGTATAACAAAGTTGTAAAGAGTGGAGAGATGCTTCAAAAGCAGGGTTGTCAGATACTCAGCCTATTGTTTGAATCAAACACTTATGTCTCTATTTTCAATCAAAGAGAATATAACATCTTTTGAGAGAGATATAGACATTGATTGATAGTAAGATTCAAAATTCTAAATTTAGGTAAGTTCAGAACCAAAACTGGAAATACTTATAACACAGTTTTAATAAAATCATTACGCTTTCGAATTTATAAGATTTTCATTACAGATTGCCTCTTTGAATGAATACATTTCTTAGCATACAAACATTAATACTATTATACACCTTTTTAAAAAAAAATGTAAATACCCAGTGAGGGTCCAACAAAATTAGATTAAATTATGCTACAAATGATACATAAGTTATCAAATGCTAAAATACTTAGAACTTACTTAAGCAACTACTTTCTAAAACTTGGTTTTTCATTTTTAGCTCTGCTTTGCCTGTTTCTTTCTTACGTTATCAAGTAACAGAAATTAGGTCTGCATGAGTGTGTGCGCACTGATTGTGAATGTGTGTGTGCAGTGAATGTGTATATGTGTCTGTAGATAAGGCCCGCAATGCCTCGGTGCTTGAGTACCAAGACATTACTAGAGCAAAACTTGGAACTTTAGTACCTGGTTGCCCCTGGGAAAAGTACCTCAAATGTAGAAATTGACCCAATGTGCTTTTTGACGAGAGTCCAACTCACTGGAGGTCACATTTTTCAAATGTGAGTTTTTAGTTTCGTGTGCTCACTTGTTTATTTTGCAACACCACGGGGCTTTTCAGAACTTAAACTCTCACTATTTCTTAAACACATTCTGTTAAGAATATTAAATGTTTTTATCCATGTGCAACTTCAAATTGGGTTCCGAAACCCAAGGCAAGGGTATTTTCTGTGTCCTAACCTTAAAGTTAATGACTTCTAATTAACCCAGCAAGAAGCTAATGACTTGTTATCACTTGCCAATTGATTCTGAGTATTTCCTTTGTAAAATGAGTCTGGGTGAGCTGGGAAGGCTCTAGTGGAGAGAAGGCAAGGAGGATCTGGGATTGAGAAGTCATTACATGGTGAGTTCTGGAAGACATTAGGGCACTGGGAAGTGTCTCTGTGGCCTTTAACCAATCTTTTTAAAGCCTATGAATGGTACTGTAAATAAAGCTTCATGTATTGGAAATTATGTACCTGAAACACTGAAAATCATTACCTAATTCAGTGACCTTAGTGTTTATCATCTGCGTTGTTCTGATGACATACTTTACTTACAAAGAAATATTTACTTCACTTGATTAAAGTTGTTTCATTAGAAGACAGATAGAACATGTATGATTATGAATCAAAAAAAGGTCTACTGAGACTCTGCATGTAGGCCACATGTCTTTCTCCAGGAGTTTGCTGTGTATGGTTCAGTTTACACTGTTCCAGATTAACACATGATCACCCAGAAGAAGGAGCTCTGTGACAAAGTGATCTACAAGGACACTAAATTTGAAAAGGCTTGCATAGTCCTCCCAGGTCCTTTGTACAAAGCATATACACGTTTATTTACCTCTTAAAGTTTGCCAGTAACTAGCCACACTGGTATGCAGAAGGCTACAAGAGATGCTCAACATAATAAAGTTTTTATTAAACAATAGTGGTGGCTAACTTATTTGAACTGCAAGAAATGTTTCCGAGAATACTCGAAAATAGTCTGTACAACTTTGGCCATGAAACAAGCTATCTAGTATAAGAATAATGCTATTCGAAAGCATTATGCATTTAAAGAGTGGCTTATGATGGGGTATTGTTGGTTGTAGTGGTGTGATAAGCGACTGGAAAAATTGTCATATTAGTCGTGCACTTCAAGGTAAGAAAATATACAGAAAAGCCTGAACTTATAAAACAATTTACACACCCATGTTTTAAAGTGCCGTTACAAGGAGAATTCTGAAAAATGAATAAAGCAAAAAAGTTCAATGCTTCAAACACCACTTTCTTCTTAGAAAAGAATTAAAGAGCAATTCAGTCCTATAATTTTTTTTTTCCAACAGGAAAACAAGAAGACAGTTCTCAGCAACACAGGGTACACACTAAACTATAGCCCTCTCTGCCTTTAAACATCATCAATAGCTTATTTTTCCTTGGTCTTGCAGCAGAATCACCCACAGACACTTCGTTTTTACCTGGCACTCTTCTTTTTAAGTGCCTGCCAAAATATCCTACTTAACTGCTACAGCAAGAAAACTAATCAAATGAGGAGAGTAAAGAAAGAATAAGGCCATTGTCCATGCAGGTACCATCTGGGCTAGTATGTCATTTTCCCCAGGAGGGCAGCACTGAACTAAATTGACAGCCCAGAGTCTTGGCTCTGTCCTCAGAACAACCACTGCCCTTCTGTGTGACCTCAGGCAAGTCTTTTGATCTCAATGGTCTCTCTTAGGCTGGTTGTGTGTGAACACCAGTGCCTGAGTGGTATGTGCAGGCATCTGAGTACAGCTGATCAGCTACATGATAAATCTTAGCCTCAGTTTTTATGGGAGGCTGTCACCTTACATTTGTTTTTATAGTTTGGTGTTATTAGTTGATTTCAATAATTCTGATAAGAATATATATGTTGTATATGGATATACACATGTACATATCCATATATATGTGTCTCTATAAATGTATATATAATAGATATATAACTATGTGATATATTATAATAAGTCATGTAATCCTCATGAGGGAATGAACAATGCCTTATCGTAGGCACATTTTCATACTTATACCAAGTATAGAGGCTAGTGTGAGAACCTTTGAAACAATAATCAGGAATCTTTATTTTTTAAGGATTCCTGCATCTGAGTGCCTCTAAGAACAGAAATAAAAAAGATAAATCAGTATGGAAATGCTGATGGGTCAGAAAATAAAATAAATTATTGATTTTCTTTACAAAACAAAAACTGAGATGTGACATGTTTTTGTTGTTAAGACCACAGGCTAGCATTTCTTCTGTTTTCTCTTCCTATCCACAAAAGCCACTCTGTATGGCTCTCCATCTGATGACTCAGTACCAGTAATCCCAAGAGGGGATCTAGGTTTGAGAATACAAGAAAGTCCAACCCAAACGCCTACTTGTAGGAGTAAAACATAGGACATTCTCCTGACAGATAAATACAGAGAAGGGTCACCAACTGGTTTTTCCTTCAACCCACACAGTCCTCTTAGTAAGACTAACAACAATCACTGTTATGCTCTGTTAGTACAGATAAAATGTTCATATAAAGAATCCCTAGCAAAATGGGAAATGCACATGGTAGTAAACTACAGTCACAGAATGTTTGTCTTGAAACTTCCTCTGTCTAGAAGGTAATTTTCCAAAATCTTTGCATAGTTTGTTGTTTCTTATTACTGAAGGTGCAGCTCAAATGCCATCTGCTGAGTGGCCATTCCTAACTATTCCATCTGACAAAGTGCCCAAAGCTTCCTTTTCCGTGCTACCTCCTCCAGTTTTTATGGCATTTTGATCTTTATTTGTTGTTGTCTTGTTAATGAGCTGTCTCTGCCATTAGCTTGTAAGCATCTTGAGAGCTGAGACTTGGCTGCCTGATTTACCACTGTATTTTCAAGCCTGGAGTAATGCTTGGTTTACAGTAGGCTCTCATGAATATCTGATCAGGGAATGAATGAATAAATGATATGTTCACTTTCTGATTGAAAAAAAGGATTGCATAGAAGTAAAGGGGTGACCAATTACAAACCAAGCCCAAGATTAATTTCATATGGAAGTACTTACAGTTTGCCAGGTAATGCTTATTGCACACTTGAATTTTCAGACCTCAGTATATTGAGCTCTTGAAGTTTTGTATATAATAGCATCTTAGGTAAGAGTGGAGAATATGCAAAAAACACATAAACAGCAATGGCAGATGGAAAGTATTACAGTGAAGTCAAATCAACAAATTCAGGCCTCTTTAAGTGAAAACTGCCTCAAGGTTGAATTCCAAGCAATTAAATTAGAATCAAGTTACCTCTCTTTTATTATTTTGCAGATTGAGACACTCTAAGTCTATGGACATTGTAAACTCATAAAACATAGCAATTATAAATTAACCAAAGTAGTTGTAGAGATAAAAATTCATAATCTGGTTATCTCATAGGTCTCCTATGGACAACCAAACAGTTCGGTACAAAACAATAGGAGTTTATTCCGATATTTGTTCTAATCGTGTTAAATTTGTTTATACTATTTCATTTTGAATTCTCATTGAAAAAAAGAACTTAAGAAACCACTGCTATTTTCTTTGCCAGAAAATCAAAATATGAATAATAGGACTCTTAAAGTACTTCTTATGGCTAATATTTATAACAAAAAGGTGATAAATTATTGTATTATTCAAAAACAATATAACCAAAGAAAGTGAGTGAAATGATTGTTATCAAATCATGTTTCAAGAACAGTTGTCCAAAACACTTATTTCTCCCCTATTTTAAGTGTCAAATCTTCTGTAAGACAGAATTGTAGGTAGTAGCTTCAAGTTAGAAAAATTGAGTGCAGATTCACAATAGGCATTCTTGCTGTTTAGGATAAAACAAAGCTTTCTGGATTTAATCTGTACTGTCTTAATAGAAAAATAGCATTAAAATTATGTTTTTAAAGTTATATACCTTTCCTTGTTTTTGCCACTTTGAAAAATCTTTGGGTTTGTTTGTTTATTTGTTTTGTTGTTGTTGTTGTTAAACCCCAGTTAAGAAGATACATGTACATTTTTTCACTATTTGCACTTGCATTACTATGGAAGGCAGACATATATGGGGAAATGTACATTTGTTAAACTCAACATTTTTCTTTAACGATAATCTAGGGTTTCTCCCAAGATAATCTGTCAAGAATCTACTTTCACTGATAAGGGACTTTGGGAAAGTCTCGGGGTACAAAATAAATGTGCAAAAGACAGTTGCATTCTTATACACCAATGACAAGCAGGCAGAGAACCAAATAAAAAGCACAATCCTGTTTACAATAGTCACACAAAAAAATGAAATACCTCGGTATCTTCCTAACCAGAGAAGTGAAAGACCTTTACAATGAAAACTACAAAACACTGCTCAAAGAAATCCAGGAGGACACAAATAAATAAAAAAATATTCCATGCTCATGTATTAGAAGAATCAACATTGTTAAGATGTACATCCTTCCAAAGACAATCTACAGATTCAATGTGATACCCATTAAATTATCAACATCATTCTTCTCAGACCTGACAATGACAATACAGAAATTCATAAGAAAACATGAACAAACATGAATAGCCAAAACAATCTTCAGCAAAAGAAGCAAAGCAGGAGGTATCACACTTCCAGACTTTAAACTTTAATATAAGGCTACAATAATCAAAACAGCCTGGTGCTGGTACAAGAATAGGCATATGAACCAATGGGACAAGATAGAGATTCCAGAAGCAAAACCTCAATTTCTCAACCAACTCATTGTCGACAAAGCCTCTAACAACACCCACCAGGGAGAGGAGAACCTATTCTGTAAATGGTGCTGAGAAAACTGGCTGACCACATGCAGAAGATTGAAACAGGACCCCTACCTATCACCATACACAAAAATCAACTCTAAATGTATCAAAGACATAAACCTAAAACCTCAAACTATAAGAACTTTAGAAAATGCAGGAGATACCTTATGGTAACCAATTCCTGATCAAACCCCCAAGTACCTATGTCATAAGAGATAAGATAGAAAAGTGTGACCTCATCAAACTGAAAAGCTTCTGCAAAGCAAAAGAAACCATCAAGAGAGCAGGGAGACAGTCCACACAATGGGAAAAAAATATTTGCCAACTGTATACCTGACAAAGGCCTAACATCCAGGATCTACAAGGAACTCACACGTGCCGAAAGGAAAAAAAACAAACAGCCTCATTAAAAAGTTGGCAAAAGACATGAATGGATACTTCTCAAAACGAGATATACAGGGAACCAACAGACACCTGAAAAAGTGCTCAGCCTCACTAATCATCAGAGAAATGCAAATCAAAACCACATTAAGATACCACCTAGCCTCAGTAAGAATGGCCATCATTAATAAAAAGAACAACAGCTGCTGGCAAGGGTGCGGAGAAAAAGGAACTCTTCTACACTCTTGGTGGGAATGCAAACTGGGGCAACCTCTTTGGAAAACAGTGTGACAATTTCTAAAAGAACTAGACACTGACCTTCCATATGACCCAGCAATCCCCCTACTGGGAATATACCCGGAGGAACTCAATGATTCTACAAAAAGATACCTGCACATGCATGTTTATTGCAGCACTATTCACAATAGCAAAAACATGGGACCAACCATGCTGCCCATCGAAACTGGACTGGATGCAAAAAATGTGGTACATATAACAATGAAATATTATGCAGCCATAAAGAAGAACAAACATATGAACTTTGCAGCAACTTGGATGGATTTAGAGTCTATCATACTCAGTGATCTATCACAGAAACAAGGAACAAAGTACCACGTGTTCTCACTTATAAGTGGGCCCTGAACACTTACCATAATACCATAAGAAAGAGATTGACAGTAGCAGGATACTGCCAGGGTGAATTGAGGGGGAGGGGAGGGAGGTCACAATATCAGTCAGGGTACTTGATCTCAAACCAGGCAAAGTGGGGACCAAAGGGAGGCCCAAACTTTGCCGGTACAATGACCACTTGTATACCTAATCCTGAATTGTACCCCACATCTTTAACATTTAAAAAAAATTAAAAAATTTAAAAAAAAAAATAATTTTGGGTTTCTTTCTAGAATGCGGTTATCCTTCAAAACAGATCTCCAAGAAAAAGTGATTCTGAAAATCTGACATACCTGTGCTGGAATTCCATATGATTGCAGAGAAGATTTACTATCAAAAATATGCTTTGTATACCTGAAAGCTTGAGAAAATACTAAACCTACTCAGAAAATACAGGCCAATTTGTTTAAATCAATGACACAATTATGAACTCGCTTCAGAAACTCATCATGAAACAACAAGAAGGCTTGATGTGAATCCCATACAAGCTGACTGAAGACTTCTAATTAATATTCCATCATCCTGCAAAAAGCATTTTGACATATTTTTTAAATCATCAGTTAGAATAATCTCTGAGCCTTTTCCTCACTACCCCAAGGAAATCTTCAGTGATTTACCCAGAGAAACTTGCAAAGCACTAATAGCCTGGAAAATGATCAATAAATGCTGACGACTGATTGACTGACATCTGAGATGTTCCTTGTTCCTTCTAAGTCACACGTGCCTTCTTGCAAGATGAACAATGGAGTGTGGAAGTGTACGTAACATAGCCACCCTTTGAACTTGTGTGTAATTTATACAATCTATGTCAGTCCTGAAAACATATGCAAAACAGACAAGGTCGGGACAAGATTCAATGTATAATGTGCAAGAGAATATTATTTACTAGTTTTTTAATTAGAAAGATCACATTAATTTTATATTTTCTTTCTTTTTCTTTTTCTTTTTTTTAGAAAGCAGCGTCCATTGAGAGAACAGAAAAACGCTCACAGTGGGAAGGGATCCAAAGAGGTTGCCCCTAAGGTTTTATTTCTATTTTAAATGATTTTGACTGTATATTTTCTAAATTCTCCTGTGTTCCTTTCTCACAATCATTGCTGAAGATAAATTTGCCATTCTCTTAATGGTGTCACTCTTAAGGATGAAGTCATTTTAAAATGATCTGCTTTTTAAAAATCAAGTCCAGAGATGATATTGCAATATCACATTCCTGTGGTACCTTGACCATAATCTTCAGAAAATACTTACGTCATTATTTTTAGATTTTAGTGTCAGTAATAATGCATGTGGAAATTGGGCTAAATAGTACATTAAAGCCCACCCCATTGAGAAGGTCAGGAAAAACAGTAGTTCAAGAAAAACAGTAAAACTATTTCTAGAAAAACAGTAAAAAAATCTTAGGTTAATTTTTAAATTTCACATCTATCAAGTTATATCCAAGCTCAGTCTTCTCTTCCTCTTCTGTTTTTAATATATTTTTAGAAACTCTTCATGATATAAGGATGAATGAAAAATTGCACATAATAGAGTTCAGTCTTTAGTTTACTGGAGGAGAGAGATATGGAAATAGCAATTAAAATACGAGCTAAGATGTATAGAAATTGCAGCCTTCATACATTGCTAGTAAAATAATGCCACCAGTTTAGAAAAGAATCTGGCAGTTCCCCCAAAATGTTAAGCAAAGAATTATCACATCGTTCAGCAGTTTTACCCCTATGTATTTACCCAAGAGAAATGAAGACCTGTTTCCACACAAAAACTTACACAGGAATGTTCATGGCAGCTTTGTGTATCATGACCACAAGCTGGAAACAACCCAAATGTACATCCACTGACAAATAGTTGAAACAAATGCGGACTATCCACACAATGGAATACCATTCAGCAATAAAGAGGAAGGAAGCATGCATACATGGTATGATATAAATAAAATTCGGAAACATTATAAAAAGCCAGTCACAGAAGAACACATGCTATGTTTATCTATTCATGTGAAACATCCAGAATAGGCAAATCTATAGAGAAAGAACAGAGACAAGCAGTTGCCCGGAGCTGAGAACAGAGAAGAGGGTGGAGATGGGAGAAGAGACGGAGAGACGCCAGTGAGTACAACAGCTTCGGAGTGACAAAAATGGCCTAAGATTGGATGACACGGCTGTACAACTTTGCGAATAGACCACAAATGATGGAGTTACACATTTAAATGGGTAATTTTTATGGCCTATAGATTGCCTATCAAGAAAGTCGCTAATATACCAAGTGCTATGTTACAACATAAAAATAAAGTGCTCCTGAGGAATGGAACATAGAGTGAGTTGGTAGGATGAGGGAAGGGAGAAACAGTTGGAGGTTCCCTGGAAAAGGAAACTTCAAGCTAGATCTTGAAGGTAAGTTCTCTAAGCTGAGAACAGACATCATGTTAGACAGAGGGGCAAAACATGAAGAGGAAGCTAAGGAAAGGCCGTCGCTCATTTGCTGAGTGGCTGGGTGGTGAAAAGGTAGGGCTTACGGCAGGAAAGGCAGCTGGGGTGGCAGAGAATGCTGAGAAATAAGACAAAAAAAGGCCGGTAGAAAACACAATCTGGAAAAGCCCCTCTAGGCCATGCTGAGGAAATATACATTTCCTTTGAGAGGACAGAAAACTATTTTTAAAATATTTAAATAAGATTAACATCACCTTTTTTTGTTTGTTTTTAGATATAAAATCCAATTTTTCAGATGAGATTTAGATCTCTGATCAAAATTGTCAACAAAAGCTAGGAATTATTGAGGTACTTACCGGTTCTGACCGCTAGCAGTGCTTTTATTTATTTGTTTGTTTGTTTTTTAGTTGATAACCAAAACACTTCCATTTTCTGGGAAATATTACTTTTAATTTTGTGGTTCCAGAGGGAGTTGACATATAGTTACAAGCATACCTCCCTGGCCACAGGGATATCCTTGAACTAAGTAAGGTCAAGCACAGTACAACACTATACTGTTCAAAGTCTTTAGCCCTTTGTTTTATATATATACTCCCCCCCCGCCACAACTGGGGTCAAAAAATGAGAGTCTGTTGGTGAAACCAAAAAGATGAGTTAACCCAAAAGCTACTGCTGTCTTCTATGCCCGCATCACAAGGAAATTTTATGGAAGAAAATTGAGCAGTGAAGCAAAAACCGGCAGTAAGAAGCCAAGGGCATCTTCAGGTTATTCAAATCCATGGCTCTAACAGCCTCTGAGGCTATGCCCGGGCCCCTCTTGTTATGTTAATCTCCTTTTTGGGTTAAACTGGTCAAAGTAGGATTTCTGTCATATAGGAAAATATTTCCAATAGTATTAGAGCCGGCCAGTTTAAACAGACACTGTTTGACTCTTGCTGCTTTATTTGGAACCCCAGATTTTATTAGTTACCTGACTACTATGATCTCTGGTTTAGCTTGAACCTGGATACTCAGCTCAGAAGCAAGAACACAGTGTATGCATCCAGAGGGGGGAACAGAAAGGAAAGAAACAACAAAAACATTCCATTAATTTTTGACATCAGTCCCTGGCTACTAGAGGACACGGTATCCTCAATGGACACATTTACTTTTAGCAAATGTATCAGCATTTTCTTGCAACTAGTAATGTGGATACCAAATATCTAGCATAGGTAACAGCAACTTTTCTTTGATGCTCTTGGCAGCTATGGCTCACTGACTAAAACAATTTCACTGAACCTGGTTATGACCTAGAATTATTGGGTAGACCTCTAGGAAACCACTGACAATCATGAGTTTGATGTCAAGAGTTTGCATGCAAGATAAAAAGCTGCTTGCCCGCCCTGGATTAGGGTAATGAGAATGATCTTAAGTAACAAAATCATTCTTTTTCTTTTTTTTTTTTAATTTAAAGTTCTACCGTCAGTAGTTTAAGACTAAAGGCCAGCTCTCAGGAAATCTACTATTCATGTATGCCATAGTATCAGTTTAAGCAAGCATACCTCTCCCAGTGGATATGCATCTTAATCCTTTACTATAAACATTGGATGAAAGGATTTCCTTTTGGTGATAAAGAATTCCAGGCGTCTGAGAGCAAATGGAAGAGTTATTACAGGAAGACTTTTTTCCCAGAGCCTCTGAAAGTTCACCATGTGTTGGGGGGCTAATCTGCCATTTTTAGAAATCACACCATCTCTATGTCACTCACGAGGGCCCATGCTAGACAAAGAGAATTTAAAAGAGGATTTGGTCTGGTTCATTAAAGTATAATATATAAAAGCAAAGACTGCTCATAGTTCATTTTAGAGATCAGTTAGAAGTCTATCAAATCTTATTTCACTATCCCTCAATATTTTATAAACGAACTTAGAAGTGATATCTATTGTTTTCATCCAGTATATTCTCTCATTTTTCTTAGCCAAAGTGAAGGAGAAAAATCAACCATCTATTTCCAAAATCTAAGTTCCTGAATCCTTGCAACAAGGGTCAGAAGCCTGTTCTCTTATCAGTGAACACACACACACACACACACACACAGAGAGAGAGAGAGAGAGAGAGAGAGAGAGAGAGAGAGAGAGAGAGAGAGAGAGAGAGAGCACAGTTACTTAATTTAATGCACATACATACTTTATACCAAGGGCAGAAATTCAGAAAGTATCTGAAGGGAAAACCTTGTTCTCTTTTCCCTCTTAAAGTGGTCTCATTGTTGTTTGATTCTTTTTTTATTTTATTTTTTTAGTTGGAGTCTTACTCTGTTACCCAGGCTGTCGTCTGATTCTTACTGTGATGCTGTCAAGAACAATGAAGGATCTGAGAGTTTATTCTACTTGGAAGCTAATAAGTTAGCATACTTACATGGATTCTGTCAAAAGTCATAGGACTAAGTCAGAGACAAAGGACTCTATCACTAAAGAACCAGCAGTATACAGAGTATCAGCATTTTCTTGCTTCAATTTTGCTAGCTTAATTCCTAAAGAGAAACTTATGTAGAAACAGGTGACATTTGTGCCTGTGATGTCAATAAGTGTATTAGAGAAGAGAAACCTTGAGGTTAGGGAATCCACATATTTTATAATGAGCAGTAGGCCTATCTGCCCATTTGTTCTAGATGAAGATATTATTATTATTTAAGCAAGACTTCCTTTTGTCCTAGAGAGAGACACTTATCTTTATCTTCCAAGGCTATTTGCTATTTAAAAATCTTTGAAAAAAATAGCAGAGAACGACAGCAGTTAGTGCCTCTGCTCACAAGACAAGCAAAAATATGAGACACGCATGGAGAATTATCTCTCAATAGATATGTACAGCAAATTTTTATTTTCTAGTTAATACAGTTTAGTTACTAAGAGCAATGCAAGCCAAATAAACTAATAATGATCAGTATATTTCATAATGAGTTGTCTTACTGAGAATTTTCTCAGTGTAATATCAATCAGTTACTGTCATGTAACTATGGGAGAAATATGGTCCATATATAAACACAAAAAATATCAAATTTAAAAAGAAAATAGTTGCTATTTTATTTCTGTCTTACTCCAACTAGGGTAAACATATTGAAAAGAGGGAAAAGAATAAATGGAGGAGGAACTTCATCCACTTAATATCAGTAATTTAAGGATGATATGATACATATTAGACACTGACTTATCTTTATGACGAATTTGCAAAAAAGTATAAAAATTAATTTTGTGTGACCCAGAAAACCATCTTTATTTTAGATAAAATATGTAATCAAATAAAGTAATCAGCATATATTTATGCCACAAAATGACAACTCAGTTGAGATTTCATGATCTAAATCTATAATCAAGTAGTAGTTTAAAAGTATGGTATTGCTAACTAGAAATAACGTTTGATGTATACTACCCTGTAATATTTAATCAAGTGATTGAAGTAACTCCAATATTTTGGTGGTAAATGTGAAAGGTTTGTAAAATACCATTACCTAGACACATGACTCACATAGAACCTTTGCTCACGGTGCAGTTCAAGCAGTGATTCCACTTCCAAGCTCATTCCTGCTTATGAAGGAGCCTCGTCTCACTTTGGGCAGAGTTGAGTCCTACCTGCCCTTGTGACTGCAGGGTTGGTGCTTCATGCAGGGGACCCTAAATAAGTAAGACATTTCTAGGAGTTGCCACAGAATTGATATAAATCTTCTGAGTTGTAGATCCATCACTGAGCCACTCTCAATTTGGTCCAAGACCACATCTAGCGAGCTGCAGGCTGAATTGAACCTCTTGGGTCCCCTGAACTCCATGCTGTTATCTATGAAAGGATCTGTGGTTTTGGAGTTTTAAACATTCCACATTCTAGTAGTCTCCTTTGGCTCCTGTGATCCCAAATTGCCTGTTTCTCTCTAAACATAAGTTTAAGAGATCATATACCAAGTTGTTATAGTTCAATTGAAGACTTTTGTAGAGGCAACGTGATGCCCCTTCAGTGTAAGACTACATAAGTGATGTTCAAATCTTTCCTCCCTGTCATGCCTCTTGTTTGTGTATTGCATTGAATTTTAGCTCATGTTCATTGTTCACTTGTCATCAGGCTGATTGCATCTTGTACCGGCAAGTCTCTCATTCTGCACATGAGTCTTCACCTGTTCACATGAGCCTTGTTCAAGTATTCTCCCCAGGTATGGCCTCCTGACCAACACGTTGCTGACGGTGTTCAGCATGGAAGAAAAATAGCATCCCTTCCATCCTTTAGAGAGAGTCGACTTAGTGGCATTTTAACCTAAGCACACTGTTACAGCATGTAGAATAATGACTGCTTTTGTGTTTTCCCCTATTTTTGTCTCTCTGAGAAGCAGAGTGTAAAATTGAATAAACCCAGTAAGCAAGGCACTTGTTTGCATTTGTCTTCCATGTAAAGTCATAATTAGTTTGTTTTTTCCTTGTAGAATGTGAAATGAACAAGACAGATGAGCATGGTTGCATCAGGTAATTATGTAATTAAGATGCACGTGCACACTGCTAAGTCAGCCTCACATCTTTGGTAAATCTCTTCTACTATGACTGGTATATAGTCAATAATGTTTTAACTTTTAAAATCTCAAAGAGTTTTTTTTTTCTTTAACATGCTTAGACTTTATTGACAAATTGGCCTATACATTTTCCTGTTTATATTTAAAGTTTGGTTGGCATAGAAACACTCTAGAAAGGATTATGATCCAGTCTGAAAATCTGAATTACCTACGATTACCTACAGAGCACTTGTCAAAAATTGCCTCAATGCCCTTGCTGAAGCTAACAGTCAACAGCTTGGATTTTAAGTGCTTCTTTCATCTAAAGACTTGCCATGAATTAAGTCTGTACAGCCTGACAATAACATTATCTGAACATTCAAAATTAATTACACAGTTATGAATATTCTTCAGGATACTACATAAATCAATATAAAATTCAAAACTGCACAGCAGGCTTATTTGCTTCATAATACTTTTTAAAAATTATGGCACTGTGATTTTTGAAATTAGCCATCATTCCATCCAAATTTGCCTTACACTCCCACCTAAATATAATCATTCAGGAATTAATAGAGGATTTGTTCATTCAATGTTTATAACTGCCATTCAATAATTCATAGCTAATGAACCAGGAAATATTCTAACTTGTATTGTAATTATTTTTCACATGTTTATATTACCTCTGAGCTGTATCTTATTGTCATCAGACAAAGCACCTTGTACAGTACGTTGAACGTGAATATACAGATACTTGCAGAAGGTGAGAGGCAAGAAAGAGAGAGAAGAAAGAGAGGGAGAATGAATGTTTGGATTTTTAACTGATCATTTTAACATTTTCAGAAACTAAATATAAGCTTAATTGTAAATAGGCAAGACTACCATGAAAAGAGTCCGATGAAAACAACACTTTGATTTTTGCAGTTATTAAATTTATTTGGGCACTACTGCGTGAAATGTGCTTTTAGAAGAAGTTGGAACTATGAAGGCAAATACTGCAATATTAGGGATAAGTTAATTTCATAGTATGTTTTTTGTTTTAACTTTCTAATATTTCTAATAAAGGCATATGATTTTGTCTAAATTAAGTATTTTTAAATATACTTACAGTTTATAAACAATATTTTCCCCAAGTATGAAATACTTCCATCTCTATTTTCAAATATTTGTATCTAGCTATGACTTAACAAGAAGTCATATAAATACCAATATTTTTTACTACTAATAATGAAGTTATTTAATAATTATGAATTTTCACAAGAAGATGATTTTTTATTTGTTGACCCTTAAGATTTGGATTATCAATATATGCAACATTATCTTTCTCTTCACATGGAGGCTTTCCATCCTTCTCTTATAACTCCAGATTTGGAAAGTTTTGAATTGGCTTCATGTTGATCACGTCTAAATATTAATGTTAAACACTGTGGTCTAAGCTCCAAATATCTCCAACGGCCTAATCACCATTACAATTCAAAAGTAGCACTATTTTTACCTAAAATTGGACTCAAACTCCACCATACTTTTTGTTTTCTCATTTTCTTGTTTGAGTCAGTGACCTCTATATCCCCAGTGACACATGCCTGAAATAATTCTTAACTCTCCTTATCCTTCCCTGCATGGTGACAAACACCTTGTTCTTTGAAGTCTGCTGGCATTTGACTTTTCTTGGGAAAGGATTGGACTCACAGCCTGGCAGTCTTGTGATGCTTTAAGGGGTGGAAGTATTCACCCATGCATTGCATACTGTTTTAAAGATGTCAGATGCATCCTCAGCCAGAAGCAGCATGCTATTTAAAAACACAGCTCAAGTGTGACATCAACAAGATGATGGAATAGGAGTTTCCAGCACTCATCCTTCCCTAGAAACACCAGTTTGAACAAGTAACCACAAATGAAAATACCTTCACAAGAGTAAAGGGACCTCTGTGAGAGATCGTAGTCCCTGAGTGAAGCACAAGCACAAGGAAATACACATTGAAGAGGATAGGAATCAGTTTTACTTTACTCTTGACTCCCATATCCCAAGACCAGGGAACACTGTGCTGATCCTACACTTGGGGGAAAGAGAAAGACACATGCACCTGACTTTGCCACATAGTCTACCACCAGACTTACCCCCAATGAATGCTGGTGCCCAGCCAGCCCCCACAGACACAGGCTTCAGGCCAAAACCAGCAAATTTGAACAACACTAATGGCCAAATGGGCCAAAAGACATACACAGGGTATTCCATTCAATAGGAGCAGCTATACATTCTTTTATAGTGCACACAGAATATTCTCTAGGATAGATCATATGTTAGGCCACAAAGCAAGTCTTAACCAATTTAAGAAGATTAAAATCATATCAAGTATCTCTTTTAACCACAATAGTATAAAGCTAGAAATTAACAGGAGAAATTTTGGAAAGTTTGCAAATATATAGAAATTAAACAACAGACTCAGAACAACCAGCCTATCAAAGAGAAAATTACAAAGAAAATTAAAAAATATATTAAGACACAAAAAATAGGCATATAATATACCATAACTTATGGAATACAGCAAAACCATTTATAAAAGGAGAGTTTAAAGCAATAAACATTTACATCAAAAAAAGAAATATCTCAATAAACAACCTAATGTTACTCCTTCAAGAATTAGAAAAAGAACAAACCAAGTTCAAATTTAGTAGAAAGAAGAAAATAATAAAGATCAGAGCAGAGATAAATAAAACCGAGACTAGAAAAACTATATTAAAAAAAAAAAAACAGAGCTAAGACTTGGTTTTTTAAAAAGATGAAAAAAATGGAGAAGACATTATCTGGACTAAGAAAAATAGGGGTAAGACAAATAAATAAAACCAGAAATGAAAGAGGAGACATTACAAATGATAGCACAAAAATGCAAAGAATAACAACAAATTGGATAAGCTAGAAGAAATGGATAAATTCCTTGAGACATACAACAAGAAATCTGCACAGACCAATGAAGAGTAAGGACATCAAATTAGAAATGAAAATCTTCCCATCAAAGAAAAACTCCTGACCTAACTTGCTTCACTGCTAAGTTCTACCAAACATTTAAAGAAAAACTAATACCAGTTTTTGCCAAACTTTTCCTGGTACAAAAGCCAGACAAGGACACTACAAGAAAAAATTATAGGTCAATATCCCTAAAAAACACAGCAAAATACTAGCAGCCCAAATTCAATAGTACATTAAGAGGATAATTCGCCATAATCAAGTGGGATTTATCTCTGGAATGCAAGGATGGTTCAACATACACAAATCAATAAATTGTGACACACCACATTTACATAATGAAGGACAAAAACTATATGATCATTGCAATAGATGCAGAAAAAACATTTGACAAAATTCAACATCCTTGCATGATCAAAATTCTCAACAAATTAGGTATTAAAGAAAGGTACCATACCACAACAAAGACCATAAGAAGGGAGCCCCCAAAAACCAGAATTATCTTTTGGAGAATGGGCCTCTTGCAATACAAACTTCCCTCGCTAGGTAAGTGTTCTAGGAACCCACTGACATTAGTATACCAGCTAGCGTTTTTTGTGAGAGGCTACATTCAGCTTCAGTAAATCTTTTTTTGAGAGTCTTTCAATTCATTTGCCCATTTCATGATGGGTGATTTACACAAACAACCCACCCACACCATGCTGAGTATTCAGCAGTTTTTGACCACAAACAGCCCTACCCTCCCTATTAACTCAATCTCACTCCAAGTGACTTTGTTTGTTTCCCCAGATTAAAAAAAAAGTCCTCAAAGTGAAACATTTTGTCAATGTGGAAGAGGTGAAAAAAAATGGCAGAAGTACCAAAAGGCATCAAAATTGATGAGTCCAAAAACTGTTTTGAGCAGTGGAAAAAGCATCTTGATAGGTGTTTTGCATCAAACAGAGAGTACTTTGAAGGTGACTAAAGTTTAAACATGTAAGAATAAGTACACAATTTTTTATAAATAAATTCTGGGGTATTCCCCCCCCCCGTATATGTCCCTAGCTAACATCAAACTTAAAGGTGGAAAAGTGAAAGCTCTTTCTCCAAGATCGATAACAAGAGAAGGATGCCAACTTTCACCACTTCTCTTCAATAAAGTACTGGAAGCTAGGCAAGAGAAAAAAAGGCATGCATATTGGAGAGGAAGAAGCTAAATTGTCTCTATTTGCACAATATGATCTTATGTGCAAAAAACTCTAAAGACTGCACAAGAAACTGAGAATTAGTAAACAAATTCAGTAAAGTTGCAGGATACAAAATCAACACACAAAAATCAGTACTGATTCTATACATTAAGATGAAATTTTCAGAAAAGAAATAAAGAAAACAATCCCATTTACAATAGAATCAAAAACAAAATCCTTAGGAATAAATGTAATTAAGGAGGTAAAAGATCTATATACTGAAAAGTATAAAATATTGGTGAAGAAATGTAGAAAGACACAAAAAAATGGAAAGACATACCGTATTCATAGATTGGAAGAATTATTATTATTAGAATAGCAATAGTACACAGAGAGATCAGCAGATTCAGTGCAATTCCTATCAAAACTTCAGTGGCATTTTTCACTGAAATAAAAATTTAAAAAACCTTAAAATGTGTATGGAACCACAAAAGATCCCAAATAACCAAAATAATCTAGATCAAGAACAAAGCTAGAAGCATTGCATTGCCATATTTCAATATACATTACAAAGTTATAGCAATCAAAACAGCAAGGTACTGACATAAAAGCAGACATATAGACCGAGGGAAAAGAACAGACAGTCTAGAAACCTTTGTATATGGTTAGTGGGAATGTAAGTTAGAATGCCATTATGAAAAACAGTATGTTTGTTCCTCAAAAAACTAAAAATAGAACTACCATATGATCCAGCAATCTTACTACTGGGTATATATTTAAAGATTAAAGAACCAGCATGCTGGGGTTATAACTACATTCCCATGTTTATTGTAGCATTATTTACAATAGTCAAGATATGAAATCAGACTAAGTGTCTGTTAACAGAGGAATGGATTAAAAAATGTGGCATATTTACATAATGGAATACCATTTGGCCATAAACAAATAATGAAATTCTTCATTCCCAGCAACATGGATAAGTCTGGAGGACATTAGGTTAAGTGAAATAAGCCAAGTACAGAAAGCTGAATACTGCATGTTCTCATTCATAGGTGGAATCTAAAATGTTGATTTTATGGAGATAGACAGTAGAATAAAGAGGCTGGAATAGATAGAGGAAGAGGGGAAAAGAGAGAGGTTGGTTAATAGATACAAAATTACAGCTAGAAGGAGGAATACATTCTAGTGTTATTGTGTTATAGGTGATTATATTTAACAAAAATTTTTATAATTTCAAATAGCTAGAAAAGAGAATTTTGAATGTTTCCAATGCAAAGAAATAGTAAATATTTGAGGTGATAAATTTGATAGATTTGTAATAGAAATATCACACTGTACCTCATAAACATGTTCAATTATGTGTCAACTTAAAACTAATAATAAAGAATAGACAATTCAATAGAAAACTCAAAAGACACCACATTATACATATTTATAGAAACATCACACTGCACCACATAAATATGTACAATTATGTGTCAATTTAAAACTAATAATAATAAAGAATAGACAACCCCAAAATAAATGCAAAATTGATCTCTGACAAAGACACCAGATGAAGAAAGGAGTGATTCTTCTATCAACGATCCTAGAAAAACTGAAATATCCACATGCAGATGAATTAAATTGTACCCTTAACTCACACCATGTTAAGAAAAAAACCAACTTAAAGTAGAATAAAGTCTTGAATATAAGACCCGAAACTATAAAACTCCTAGAAGAAAACAGAAAAAGCTACTTGACTCTGGTTTGGGAAATAATTTTTTGTATATGACAGCAAAAACATGTTCATCAAAAGTAAAAACAGACAGTGGAATTGCATCAAACTAAAAAGCTTCTACAAAGCAAAGGAAACAATCAACAGAGTGAAGAAACAGCCTACAGAATGGGAGAAAATATTTTCAAGCATACATATGATAGGGAGTTAGTATTCAAAATATATCAGAGACTTAAATAACTCAATAGCATGAAAACAATTAATCTGATTAGCATATGAGCAAAGGAACTGAATATACCTCCTCAAGAGAAGACATATAAATGGCCAACAGCTATATGAAGAAGTGCTCAACATCTCTAATTATCAGGGAAACGAAAATTTAAGCCACAATGAGATATCACCTCACACCTATTAGAATGGCTAGTCTCACCAAGTGAGGTGATAGATAAATGGGTTAGCCTGATTATGGTAATCATTTCATATTGTATATGCATAAGAAAATATCACATTGTACACCTTAAATATGTACAATTTTTAATCCCAATTATATTTCAACAAATCTGGGAAAAAACAATACAATTTATAACATCAAAATGAATAAAGTGAATAATATGCATAAAATATATTTGATTAAAAAGTACAAAATTTATATTTTGAAAATCACTTATAAAACCACTTGTACAAAAATTTTGTGAGTGGTTTTCTTAATAATAATTACAAACTGAAAACAACCTAAATATCAATTAACAGAACAAAGGATTAAAATGTGTAGTAGATTCATACAATGGAATGCTGCTCAGCAATGGAAATGAATCAGCTACTGGTGCTCTCAACAGGGTGACTGAATCTCATGATTATAGTAAATGAAAGAACCTGGAAAGAGAGGAGTACATATTATATGACTCTATTTACATGAAGCTCCAGACTAGACAAAGCGAATTTATCATTCTAGAAATCAGAATATTGGTTTCCTGTGGAGATGCAGACTAACTGACGGACGCTAAAAGGAATATTTGGGCATGATAAAAAAAAAAAAAGATTTTCTATCTTGATGAGGATAGTGGTTACCGCTTAATTGAATTTATCACAAATCATTAAATAGCACAAATGTGTGCATATTTCCCTATGTAAGGCATATATATATATATATTTTCTTTTTTTAAAGCTCAAGAACTGTAATATGTGCTATGACCTGTGTATCAAGTGATCTTGATTGTTCAGGTAAATATGACATTGAGAAGTGAAAGTAGGAACCCCGAGAAACTTAGAATAAACTTAGTTCACATTTTGCCTCAACATAGCCATTTTTGCTTAGACTGGCATACTTTCAATCTAGCACAGTTTAGACATAAGATAGTTAAATTTTCAAAAGGTAGGTTTTAGAAAGTATTCAGACATTTTACTGCAGGCCTTTGGCAGCCTACCCTACCCCTCAGCAAATCTCCATCAGATGTAAGACAAGGACAGTCCAACATTTAAATTCATGTTTAGCATAATAATCTAAGAAACTTTCAGTTTCCTTGTTGAAGGTGGAAGGTAAAAGGTCAACCCTTATCTGGCTGAAGCCATAGAAATGATAATAACCGCCTTTTTGCTGAGGAATTTATGGACTGGAAACGTCTTAAGGACGTCTTGCAGGAGCACCCCCCCCCCCCGCACCCCCCCCCCCACCGCCGTCTCTTCCCATCTAGTCCACCGCCATGTCATTACTAAGGGGCAGGGAAGTGCAGGTACTGATGTCAGGTGATGGACAGCAGGCAGGTGGGTGGATTAGTCACATGATTACTGCCATGGCGGTGGACTAGATGGGAAGACACGGCGGGGGGGGGGGGGTTTCGGAGAGGGGGAAAGAAAAACCAAAACCAACAAAAAACAAATACAAAAAAAAAAATCCTAAAAAAAAAAGCAGAAAAGAAAAAGAATATCCCGGACCCAC
>CAUYQG010037198.1:0-21230 GCA_963574415.1 Tarsius wallacei | reverse complement strand
TGTAGTTCCAGCTACTTGGAAGGCTGAGGCGGAAGGATCGCCGGAGCCCAGCAGGTCGAGGCTGCGGTGGCCGGGAGCGGCCGCTGCACTCCAGTCTGGGTGACAGAGTGAGACTCCAACTCAAAAAAAAAAAAAAAAAAGAAATAGCCTCTATAATTCTGAAAGCAGTCCTGTAAGGTGAGATTCATTATCTCTAACTTTCTGGCTAGAAAGTGACAGAACACAAAATTAAACGCAAGACAGCAGGCTACAAAATCTACAATATGCTCCCTAGCTAAGCGGTAAGCTTCCAAATGCTGGGCCCTGGGCCTTGATCTCTATAGCACCCAGCACAGTCTTAGGCACAGAGAATTAATAGGTTCACACTAAGCATTTGTCAAGGATGCTGAAAATTGAGAAAATCTGTCCAAAGTCACAGATGAGAAGTCCTTCTAAGGTAGGGGCATCTTCTGACTTTCGGTCTGAATACTTCCTATTAGCCACAGCTGTGGCTTACTTGGCTTACAGGAAAGGTGCTGCACATTTTTATTTCTGTTTAACGAGTGAAGTCTTAAACTTCCCACAGCCACTCAGTCCTTCATTTGGCTGCATAACACACACAGTGAAAGCCATAAGGACTCTATTACCAGCAAATTGGCACTTTAAGCCACAACGTTGATTCAGTCTGGATGCATTAAAGGCCCAATGTGAGGTGGAGGCCTTCATTCTCTAGCTTTTTCCATTTTATACTGAGGATCATTGATCCCCAGGGTGAAGTAGAAGGAAGGACGAATTTAGAGCACATAACGAGGAAGGAGAACAAAACTCACACTTGTTCTGTCCTTTTCAGCCAAGTTGCCATGAATTTTTTTGCCATGTGGTCTTGTTTATTCTTTTGTTTGTTTTTTTACCTGATGCAAATCAATGTATATATTTGTCACATTGTCTATCTAGACATGATATTCAATGCCACTGATCCGACAAGGCTGTCTTTTTCATCTGGTCACATCAAGGACACCTGCTCAGGGGATATATAATTCATCTCTTGTTTTATGCTTTTAATGGGAATTAAGTTTTGTCTGACTTTTCATACTATTTTTCTTTTCTAATCTTGAGAAGTCTTTTGGCCTTTCATCAAAACATCCTGAAGTTATTAAAAGCAGTGATAATATATGTCTAAGACCGTCATGATTTTATTCACCTGACATCTCAGGTTAACTCTGTAGGGGAAATAAAAGAGCAAAATTCAGTGATGTTTATATTTATTACTGTGAGATGAACAGCTGAACAGACCCAATTCTTTCCTTGAATTCATAAACAGAGCAAGAAAAAAACCAATCCACAATTAGTCAGAATACAGGGATTTAGCATAATCCCCTTTGCATTTATGCTAAAAAATTACTTTTAAAAAATTCTAGCGGGGTTGGCTCTGATTTACTAGAAAAAAAAGAAAACAATTTATAGTTTGGGAATTTTCTAGAAAAGGCAGTGGAAATAGAAAATAGTTTTTAAAAACAAGAAAATATTTAAAGATTACAGAATGTTAAATTTGAGGAGGGGGAGTAATTCTATCAGAAAAATTTTTTGTTTCTTACAATACTGTTTTCTCCTGTAAAACTGATTTAAAATTTGTCCTTTTCAAAATAAAAGTAAGCTAGGAGTATTGCACTTTCAGCAATGAGTTACTAGGTAATTAATTAACCAAACTAAAAAAGCAGGAAAACATACATAAAATATCTTTTTAAAGCATCAAAAGCTACCAAGAGAGTAAGGAATTACTGGACCAAGATTCAGGAGAGGAAGGGAATCCAGAAGTTAGCTCAACACTCCAGGCCAACTCCAGCCTGAAGAGAATTGTCAATCCTGAAAACAGGGTTGACACTCTGAATTGCACTTTTGACAACCTTATGAGAACACGTCTATGAGAACATGTGTTAGAGTCAAGGGCATGTAAATGAAAAGCACCCCTCATTTTGGCCTAAAATTTCAGTAGTTAGGGAAAAAGAAAGTAAACCAGCTCTTAAAAAGACTGCAGACTGGCTTTAACTCTTCTGGGTAATCCAGAAAATTCCAAACCCTGTAATTGGATTAAGATTATCCCTGACTGCTAGTGCCCCTAATTGCCTGAAAAAAAATCAATGGAAAATCTTTTTTGGAGGGAAAGAAGTTATCTTATACTTCAAATTATTTCCACAAATAATTTTTTAAATACAATGTCCAGTATATAATCAAAGATAAACAAGCACATAAAAAAGACATTATAAGTAAGAGTCAGTAAGAATCAGCAAAAACAACAAACAGGTATAAGCAGGAATACATGAATATCAAAAAGAGAAACGAATATGTGGTTGATTCTAAGTGACGATGGTATAAGACAGTAATAACGATAACAATATTAATATTTGTAATAAGCAATTAAAAACGAGCAATCAAAATGTCCTTCAACTCTAAAACAGAGTATTGAATCATATGACATCAATAAGGGTACCTGATCTCAAACCAGGCAAGGTGGTGACCAAAGGGAGGCCCAAACTTTACCTGTACGAAGTCCACTTGGATACCTAATCCTGAATTGTGCCACATATCATTAAAATAACATAGAGTGGAATATTATAGAGCAGAGGTTAACAAATCATGGCTTGTAAACAAAGTCTGGCCTGTGGACTTGTTTTTTGTTTTTGTTTTTTGTTTTTTAATAGCAAGCAAGCTAAGAGTGGTTTCTACATTTTTTAAGATCTCTTAAAAAAAGAAGAAAGAAAAGAAGAATGTATGATAGACTTTACATGGGCTGCAGACACTAGTGTTATTTACTTTCTGGTCCTTTACAGAGAAAGATTGGTCCTTACTGTAGAGAAATGAGTCATCAAAGAAATGCAAATTAAAACCACACTGAGTTATCACCTAACTCCAGTCAGGATAACCATCATCAATAACTCAAAAAACAACAGATGCTGGGGAGGATGCAGGGAAAAGGTAACACTTCTACACTGCTGGTGGGAGTGTAAACTAGTACATCCTCTGTGGAAAACAGTGTAGCGATTCCTAAAAGATCTAAAAATCGACCTTCCATAGGACCCCAGAATCCCTGGGAATATACCTGGAAGAACTCAAACCACTCTATGGAAAAGATAACTGCATATGCATGGTTATTGCAGAATTATTTACAATAGCAAAAACATGGAACCACCCATGCATCCCATAAAAAGAGGACTGGATTTTAAAAAAGTGGTGCATATACACAATAGAATATTACGCAGTCATAAAGAAGGACAAAATTATGAACTTCACAGCAACTTGGATAGACTTAGTGACTATAATACTGAGTGATCTATCACAGAAACAAAGAACCGAGTACCACATGTTCTCACTCATAAGCGGATTTTGAACAACTATCATAAAACTATAAGAAAGGGACTGGCAGTAGTGAGAAACTGCCAGGGGAGGGCGGGGTGGGATTGGCAATAATGGGAAACTGCCGGGGGTGGGGGGGGGGGTATACCTCATCAGCAAGGCTACCTGCATAATGAACATTTGTTTACCTAACCCTGAACTGTACCCCACATATTTAAAATGTAAAAAATAATAAAATAAATAAATAAAATCTTAAAAAAAGAAAATGAATGAATCTCAGCTGTATACAACATGGCTGGATCTTCAACACATATCATTGACACAAAAGGAGCAAGGCCAGAAGAAAAAACTTCAATAGAATTCCACTGACATGAGTTTTTAAAGCGGATAAAATGGTTGTTGGGGGACCCATTCTTAGGCAGTAAAATTATAAGGGAAAGTGAGGAAGTGATTACCGTCCATGTGAAGAAAATGGCCTCTTCTAGATGGGAAAGAAGGAGATGTAATTGGGGAAGGAGCAGATGGGGAAGTGAGCTTTAGAATAGCAGCAACAATCTATGGCTCGGTCTGTGTGGCTGTCATTTGAGTGTTTACAGTAACGTGCTAAATGTATAATTATATTTTATACATTTTCTAAATGTGTATTCTATTTCATAATAAAAAGGGTGTGAAGGTGAGTTTTATGCAAATTAAAAGAAAGGGGAAAGAGAGGAAAAGAAGGGAGGGAGGAGAGAAGAAGGAAAGAAGGAAGGAAGGAAGGAGAGCGGGAGGGAGGAGGCATTATAAAATTTGGTCCACCAGGCAAGATTGATGTACTTTGTCCAAATAAAAAAAAAAAAAAATCCTAAGCAATATTTTCAACTACGCCTTTGATTTGATAAGCAATTTCATAGGAAATGACTGCCCATTTGTATATTTATGAAGGACTTGGCTTGAAGAAAAGGTCAGTGTTCTTGCTGTGAAGAAAATATTTATGAAAATAGCCATGGCTTTTCTTTCTTCGTTTCCCAACCTGTACCCAGCACCCCCAAACTTGCAATGTGTTGATTACTTCCTTTGCCCGTGGTGGTCTCGGTGCCTTTCAGGGACATTTTCACTGCATCTTCTCTATGAGAACTGAGCGGTTTTTTCCACGGTTGTCAAGGCCCTTGTACTTTTTTTCATCTCTTTCTCTCTGAAAATATTCCACTTGGCTTTACTGATGCGCAATAAGCACAGCAAATGACAGTTTTAGAACATGTGTCACAAAAATTCTGGAGCTGCTATATCGTACAACTCCAGGGGGTAACACTCACATCAAGGCAACTTCCTAAAGTTGTGCACTGCCCAGACTGTATAACATATGCAGCCTCCCGGCTAATACCGTGTGGCGTTGGTATTAAGATTTCTAAGGGCTTGGGGTAACAAGTATGGAGTATGTGTTCAATTTGTAATTAATTTAGTTAAATGGTAAATATAATCTTTCTGGTTAATTTTCAAGTAAAGCAGATTACTTGAGATTGTTTTTATACCTCTTTGTTATAACGTCAAGAATCTTCATTTACCTCCCTTTTGGTACTTTTGCCTCAGTGTTCAGGTTTCACACCATCAATTGGTCTATGAGCTCTGATTCAGAATGTAGCAATGAATGCTCCCCCACATTACTTTCCTCGCGCCTTCTGTCTTTGCTGGGCTTTGCTTTAAACTTGAGTGGTGAACTTTGATACTTCTGGCATCATATTTCTTGAATTCCAGCCAATTCTAGACTAACTCCTCCCTCTCTATCAAAATCAAATCAAAGTCATGTACCCTTGTTCAGTCCACTTGACTACAGTTCTAAGAAATTCTTTCCAGACTCAGCCTTACATGTTCTGTCCTTAAATTCATCACATTGTACCTGCACATAGTACCTGCATAATCAACGTTTGTACACCTAACCCTGAATTGTACCCCACATCTTTTTCATTTTAAAAAATTAAATAAATACAAAATAAAGAAATAAGTTCATCACATGCTTCCCTTTGGTCCTTCAGCAGGGGTCTGCTCTCCTTACGTAGGCAGTCAAATGCTGTCTCTCACAGATATTTCTCCTTGGAAATTCCATGGAAAGTTAGCATAGTGATGCCACCTCTGCTATTGTGTGATGTGTGATGTGGTTTGGTTTTGGCCTGGCCACAATTTGTAAGTCCTGATGTGAATTTCATTTCCTGTTTCTTCCTGTTAACTTTCTGCTTGGTAAAATTGCAAATTCCCAACAAAAGCATTCTACAATTGATTAGACCCGGGCCGCTTGGCAATTTCTTTCTAATCTCTTTTATTGTACTTTCCATAAAAATGACAGCCCTGGTATAAATCCTAGTTTAAATCAATACCAGTAAGTGCTAATCTCTTCACAGCACTGGGGATGAAAATGTCAAATGGTACCTGCTGGGCGCTAGAACTCCCACTGTAAATCATCAAAAATTAAAGCAACACCAGATTGATTTTATTTTCCATTTTTAAAAAAATCCCTTTAGATTCATTATTTTTTCTGTTGGGTTATTATTTTTTCTATTCATTTGTAGTCTGGTTGGATGAGATTGATGAACCAAATTTGGCATGGCCAATGTGTGATGTGTCATGGCAAAATATACGGGACCTGAGGATAAACTTGATATTTTAGAATATTATGCATAGATTAAAATTACATTTTAATCCTTTTTCATGTGGTAACATCTAAATAAAGTAAAATCATGGTTGAAGAAGCTACACCACAAGAAGGTACCTAATAATGATGCAATCATGGAAGAGAATTTTTAATCCTATGTATCCCACCACAAGCCATTCTAGAGGATTCCCTCACTAGGGGCTGACTGCCTGGAACCAGGGCATTTTATGGCCAAGATATAGAAAAATGTAAAGTGTAAGTGTTAAGTTTTTAAGTGATCCTGGAAGAATTGAGCTATAGGGTTTATAAATCCAGGAAAAACTTAACTAAGCATCTTGCCCAGCTTCCCTGCCTATTCATTTTATCAAATAAGAACTAAAACCTTGGATAATATAGTGACAAAGTCATGGTCACAGATTTAAAGGCAAAGCAGTAGATCTCTAGACATTTAATCTGGGTCACTTCTTGTTGCATTACAGAGAAAAATACAAGGAATAAACCCACATTGAGCACAGGGAATGCAAAAATGTGATATACAAATAGTCAATACACAGAGAATAAGCCTTTCATATGTGGTAACAAAAGAGAGGAGTGGCAGAAAAAACCGTTACCAACAAGGTGGAGACTTCATTTAACTACAGATGCTCCTTGACTTACTATGGGGTTACATCTTAAGAAACCCAAACTAGGTTGAAAATACCAAAAGTCAAATGCATTTAACACACTTAACCCACCAAACAGCATAGCTTAGCCTAGCCTAACTTAAACATGCTCAGAACACTTACATTAGCCTACAGTTGGGCAAAATCATCTAACACAAAGTCTATTTTATTATTAATTGTTGAACATCTCATGTATTTTATTGAATACTGTGCTAAAATTGAAAAACAGAGTGGTTGTATGGATACTCAAAGTGCAGTTTCTACTGAATGAGAATCATTTCTCACCAACGTAAAGTAGAAAAATTGTCAG
Organism: Tarsius wallacei; assembly: GCA_963574415.1. Lineage (NCBI taxonomy): Eukaryota > Metazoa > Chordata > Mammalia > Primates > Tarsiidae > Tarsius > Tarsius wallacei. The sequence goes on along the minus strand of CAUYQG010037198.1, from coordinate 14,302 downwards.
TTCAAACATCATAAGGCAGGGACGATTTGTAGTTAGTTTCAGATCTACTTCCAGATGAAATTTTTTAAATTTTGTATGCTTCCCGTCCATCTTTCATAAAGAATACTAACTGGCAATGAAATGACTAAGCAATAAGTAGTCCAAAGGCATGGTGTAGAAAAACATATCCAGTAGACAAGGTGCTCATCAAGCAAGGAGCCAGGCTTTCAGTAATGGAGGATCCAGGACAGTTCCATGAGCAGACAACAAAGATGTCTCCAATCTCTATTTAGTTCATAAAGTTATTCATCATGCTAAATTCATGAACAGCGATAACTACAGCACAAAGCCCTTCAAGTGACCCGTCTTTCCTCTCATCAGCTTAGTCTTGCAAGAGTAGCAAGTGCATTTGGCTATTCGGGCCAATCAGGTAACAGAAATGAGCAACGTGAACTTCACAGAGACTGGCAATAACTCAGCAGAGACTGGCAATGATGAACACATGGAGAGGAAACAGCCCTGCTTAGCTCTGACCCACTGTGGGAAGGGAAGAATGAAAACACAATGTAACTAGCTCACCTAACTTTTGCAGAGACACCAGAAATCAAACATGGATGTGCACTCCCCAATGTATGAATTTGACAATTAATTCAAAATAATGTAAACACATCTGGGGCCACCAATGAGAGACCTTTAACTTAAGAGTGAGAAATCATTTTAGAGTTAAATTGACAACAACAACAAAAGAGTGAACCCATTGAAAGCAGACTGGATTAAAAAAATGTGGTACATATACACAATGGAAGATTACACAGTCATAAAGAAGGACAAAATTATGGACTTCACAGCAACTTGGATGGATTTAGAGTCTATCACACTAAGTAATCTATCACAGAAACAAAGAACTGAGTACCACATGTTCTCACTCATAAGCAGACCCTGAACAATTATCATAATACTATAAGAAAGGGATTGGCAGTAGTGGGGAACTGCCAGGGTACAGGATGATAGACACACTTCATCATTAAGGGTACCTGTCTCAAGCCAGGTGAAGTTGGGACCAAAGTGAGGTCCAAACTTTACCTGTACAATGACCATTTGTATACCCAACCCTGAATTGTACCCCACATCTTTAAAATAAAAAAATAATTTTTAAGTGTTGGTGGAATTTTTTTTTTAAGTGAACCATGAAAAGTTGCCACTTTCAGGAATATCTGCAGTTTCTTTTAACAGTTTCCCTTTACCTGTGAGCAAATGCTCACTGATTTTACAGGTATGTGTCCTATGGAAGAACGAATTTATTTCTGAAACAGAGAGTTCAACATCTGATTGCATGTTCCAGAGAGAATGCTGTAGACAGTCGAATTAAAGATGACTTGGGGATCACATCAGAAGTGTTTCCAGTTAAATGGTGGAAACTTAAGTGAATCACTCAACTTCGGTAGAGAGTCTTTCTCATCTGTCAGTTTGACAGTACCTGATGTACCTGAGCCGCATGTGGCAGAGAGTGAACTGAACATAAAAATAAGTTTCATTATAAAACTACACAAGAGAATCCGCATCCTGGCCCTCTCCAGGACTGAGGTCCAAAATTCAAAAGGAACTGAAACGTCAGGGTGCATTTTGAGGAGAGATACAGAGACACAGCAGATGGAAACAAGAGTGCTGAGGAATGGTGACATGGACAGTGTCCGTGCTCTCTGCCCAGAGTTTCCGGGAATCCATTTTTACAATGTCTGTGTGCCCCTCCCCTGCTGTTGTGTGCTTTTACTTCCAAAAGCTGCACTGGTGACTCTTAGAGTGATCATCCTTAGTATCTCAGAGTAGTGTTGCTTATACAGAGAGTTGGAAGTACCTGGAGGTTTATAATCTCACGAGTTGCCCTTAGCCAGCAATAGCTCCTTTGCCTCCAGTTGAGTTTCAATTCTAGGATGTAACGGATGCTCCAGAGTGCCCCTGCAGGACTAGGCTGAAGTAGAGATTTTGCCTGAAATCACACAATTATTCCTTCCTTCCCTTCCCTGTTCTGCTTTCTCCACTCCCTTACCAGAGTTTCTGGGAGAACATCATTGATTGTACGTGAATCCTTCTCTCTTGCTCTGCTTCTAAGAGTCTCTCCTAAAGCAGCCACAAATGTATTGAAACTAGCTTACTTTAACAAGAGCTATATTTTTCAATTAAAAATTAAAGTGTGTCTCTTGTAGGCAGCAAAAAAAACCCCTACATTTTCCCTCCAAAGATTTAAGATATTTTACAAATAAAACAAATTTGTGTTTCAACTTTTGCAAAGGTTGTGGTGTATGTGTGTGTGTGTACAAAGAGTTACACTTTAAAAGTTGCACAAAAAATAGTTGCATACTTAGTGATATTATATCCAACCTGACAGTAGTGAGTGGTATAAATCCCACTGTGCAGTTATTACATTGAGGAGTTAGACATAATATGGTGATCAAGAACCAAAGCAGAACAAATGCTATATTAACTAATACATTAGAGCTGAGATATGATGGGTAAATCAAGACCCGTCATGTCTTAGATTTGGGGATCAAATATGTTACTTCTCACAAACAAAGAAATAAATCAAGTGGCATGTACAATCACATTATTTCCCCATATTCTCAAATCAAGAAAATGTTCAACAATTCAAACTATTATCAATTAACCAATTCCACAGTAATTTGCAAATGCACATAATTGGACCAACAAATATGTGTGAAGCTAATTGCAACAGAAACAGTATGGAAATCATGATGCAGTTTTGCAAAATAACATAGTTGAGTACTATATATCCAGTGATAGCTCAGATACATTTGGTTATAATTGCAAAAATCAATAAGTCAATTAAATTCTCCTCTAGAACAACCTTCTCACATCTGAGCCCTTTTCTGCCTTCCTGGCTCACATCAAGGTTTGCCTCCTACTGGAAGCTTTCCCCTCCCATTCCAATACCTCTCCACACTGACTTGACCTACCTCACTCCCAAATTTCAGCCAATGGTTACCTTGTCATCTGTCCAAACTTTGTCCTTCCTGCTAGATGACAGACTTCTGGGTATATAAACCAACCATAGATGAAGCATCTCGGGGTGCCTCCCTGTGGGGAAAGGCATACATTATAGAACTGTAAACAAATACCTATTGATGAGATACTGACTTGTGATGAGTTTATTCCTTTGGAGGATGTAATGAGCCTTATCCTTCACTTCTCCCATGTCCATATTGCTGACTATACCATACAGACATTGAGGCTTTCAGGTAAAACACGATATAAGAATTTGGAGATCTGAAGACCTTGTTTTGAGTTACAGCCTGCTGCTATAAAAGTCCTCTGAGCCTCAGTTTTCTCACCAACAAAATGGGAAGATTAAATGAGAAAAAAATACCACAATAAGGATAGTCAGCGGATTTTTATTGTCATCTATGTTTATGTCCAAAGAGTCTTTTGCTAGCAACCTTTAACTAAAACTCAGTAATAGTTTGCATGCTGCCAATTTCCTAGAGGGTAGAGAACAATTCTAATTGGAAGGTGTCCAACAGACCTAAATGGCTCTGCCACTTAGCAAAGTGAACCAATCTCTTTTAGTTCCCTTTATATTCCAATGAGAAAAGTGAAGCTGATGGCCTCATCTAATTCTACAATCACTTGTGGTGCAGTCACAAAATTTAAAAAGCATTGGTTTTACCAATCCTCCCTGTTCTCCAATCAGTCAACCAAAACCCTCACCTCTGCTTCCTTCCAAATCCCAGCCCCCTACGCTGGTTACAATACAAGCTTTCCCATCCGCCAATCAACCCCAGTTTGGGGGCGTGGCCTCGTCTTCCTCACACAGCCTCAACGGGAGTGGCAATCCAGCCCAGAACAAGCCCCATGTGCTAAACTGCAAAGATGGAGTCAAAGAGGTGAGAAAAGAACCCTAGCAGAAAGAAGGGAGTTAGAGCTGACTTTCCGAAATTTTCAGGCTCCAGTACAAGGATTTCCCCCTCCAATGGGCAGGAGTTTCCAGAGTTGGAAAAACAGGTGGTTAGAAAACAGTATTGAAAAACGCAATTCGTTGTTTAAAGAAAAAGTAACCTGGCCCTGATTTAAGGCACGGCTGAAGGACGCTCAGCCTCTTTGCAGCCAGATCTCCTTCCTGCCGCCCTGTTCGTGCTTACTGACCATGAACCCAGATGCCTCAGACTGCAGGTGCATTAGAGCCTTTCTCTCTCGTTTGCCTTCCCTTCATCTGGAAAGCTTTGGTGATTATACAGATTGAGGCAGAATTCAGTCACCGGAAATCCTTGTGTTCTTTGTCCTGTGGCTTCTTTTCACTGTGTGTGTGTGCTGCCTTCATAAATCCTGAAGATGATTTAGCAACCTGAGACTGTGACCAGGATGGGTGATCCATGACATATGCCTTATTGCCACCAAACTCGAGGATGAGGGGGAAAAGAGCCGTCACAATCTGTCTGCTGGAACTATTATCTCACCCACCCCTTGCCCAGAGCCAACACACCACCTCTTCTGTCTTCCAGGAACTGGTCTTCCATGCGAACACTTGCAGCCAGCTAAGAGCCAGCATGCTTTTTTCTCAATGGTACCACTGCAGAAATATGAAAAGGCATCTATCCTTCCCTGTCATATAGCAGTCACCCACTAGGTCTCTGAGTATTCTTTGTACCCAGGTTTCAGGGAAAACCCTGGGGTATACTTGTGATGTGCAAAGTTAACGATAGGTGGCAGATTTTTAAAGGAGCTAACTTTGAGAAAAGAATACAGTACGTCTCCTACATACGAACCTTCAAGTTGCAAACTTTAAAAGATGTGTGTTCACATGTCAAATTGCATAAGTCAGTTCACGTGTCTGGCATACATCGTCACATGCACGCATCCTCTACAAGTGGTTGTGCTTTTGTGTACTTTACTGCAAGGAGCTAGCACCTGTGCCACTAGCATCAGGCTGTGTGAAATTTCAGCTTCCCCTCCATCTCCTGTTGCTGATGATCCTTCAGCTCTGCCATCTCCCACCTCCTCTCCCTCCGCCTGTCAGTAACTCTTCTTTGCCTGTTCATGGGATGCCAGCCCCTGGATGCCAGCTGTTGTAAAGGACTGTGCTGCTGTTTTTTTCAAGGTACTGTACTACAAGATTTTAAATGTTTTCTTTATTTTTTGTGGTTTTTAAATGTATTATTTGTGTGAAAAGTATTATAAACCTATTACAATGCAGTACTATATAGCTGATTGTGTTAGTTGGGTACCTAGGCTAACTCTGTTGGACTTACGAACAAGTTGGACTTACAAATGCACTCTTAGAACGGAACTTGTTCGTATTTAGGGGACTTACTACAGTTAAGAAACTTTCCTAAGAAAGAAATGAAGTGGGTTGGAGGATGAACATGAAAAGCAGAAGAGTAGTTTCTCCAGTAACAGTTTTTCTTGTCTTCTTAAGGGAAGCTGAAATGCTTGAGACCCAGCTGCAAGGAAAATTTGTTCCAATAAAGCAAGTATTTTGAGCATCTTTTTGCTTATATCTGTGAGCAAAACTCTTGAATGGTGATATAATTCTCTGCCCATAGGTGGTTTAATTCATAGCATCTAATGGTGTTCTAAGCTCATGGGCACTCAACAAATAACCAAGCGGTTCATGCTAAAGAAGTCTATCACTTGACCCTTAAAACTGAGACTTAAGGAGGTGAAGTAACCAACTCAAGGTCACATAGCTAGGAAATTATGGAATCCAGGTTTGAATTCAAATGTGTTTAACTAGGAAGTGCATGCTCTTCTCCTGGTTATGGAAACAGAACAGGGCACCACAATGTGATTAAGAGAATGGACTGGGGCTAAGCTGGGAGAGCCAGGGAGGGAAGACTCCAGGGTTTGAATTCTGGCTCCATCACTCAGCAACTCTGCGATCTTGGTCAGGGGAATAACTTAACCTCTTGTGCCTTGGTTTTAGCATATGTAAAACTGAGATAAGAAACGTATCTAATTCAGCAGTTGGAGACCATCATACTAAGTGAACAATCGCAGAAACAAAGAGCTGATTACTGCATGTGCTCACTCATATGTGGGCCATGATCACTAGTCACACTAGCACAAGAGTGGGATCAGCAGTCACTGGGCGCTGCTAGGGAAGGGAGGGAGGGCGAAAGAGAGGACAGCAGGGAGCGTGTGATCACACACTGGGTAACTGGTCCACTACCAGAAGGAGAGAGGGTCAGTTAGAAGCCCAAACTTCACCTGCATGCAGCCTGCTTTTGTAGTAAATCCCCATTTGTAAGTCACAACTCGATAATAAGTAAATTTTTTTTAAAAAAAGGAACACATCTACTTCAAAGCATTATTTCAACTATTCAATGAGTTAGCATATGTAAGAACCTTAAAACAGTACCTGATATATAGTGAGCACTCAGTTAATCATTTATTCTATTCATCACATTAGCTACCTTATATGATTATTGGAGTCAGAGAACATATTTTATCTGATAATGAAATCTGCAAATTAAAGTGCAAGTTTGTGGAGGCTGGGTCCCTTGAAATCATAATGCACAATGAGGGAGTAGAGGAAAGTGAATGAAAAGTTGTCACAATCTTCCTTTGCACTAGAATGATGCATCACTGTCGTCCTCATCGCCTCTGTCATTTTCATTACCAATTTCCATTTTGTTAACACACTGAATTCCACTCATACTCAGAAACTTTTCCTCTAGACAAGAAAGGAACCCATGTTGAAGTCTTCATTCTTAAGTCAGGCTAAGAGGGACAGAGATGCTAATCTCACCATCCTCACATGTTTATACCCGACTTTTTTAGCCAAGGAAAACAACCTGATACATGGCTAGGAAACGAGTCATAGACCAAATTCATCTGCCTTCAGGCCCTTTCATTGACCATTTAGTTCCCTTAATAACACTGAACCTCAGTTTCTTCATATGTAAAATGGAATAAAAAGCCATGGAGAGAAAGTGTAGGTAGAGTGTCTAGCCCAGAAGATTCTAGTTAGGCATTGAATACATAGGTCTTGCCAGTCTCTTGTTCTGTTCCAACTACTTCCAACTTGATGCAAGTTACAATGAAAGACAAATGTGACACAAGTCTGGCAAATACCAGGATCACAAAGGTGGTTTTCTTCAGGTCAAGAAGTGCATGCTTGTCTCCATTGCCGACCCCTGCAGTTTCCCCAAATGTGGGAAACTCGACTACGTAATTTGTGGTGGTTGAAGACCTCATTCACGCTTTCTCCCAATTCAAAAAAAAGACAAGTGTGCTCCAAGATTAGTAAAATAGAATTAATCAAATTCTTGGAAGAGAGGAATAAGCAAATACTTTGAAAGCTAAGCTACTTTCTGTAATTAGGCATCATATATGATCCTGAGCCTCCTGGAAGCCAGGGCAAAAATGGAAACAAAAAGGTTTCCCCAAAAAGCACACCAATACTTTAAAAGAAATAAAGTCTAAACTGGCAACAAAATAATTAGACATTTATCACATAAAACCTTATAAGGGTAGCATTGAATGCCATGATAGACAGGTTTCCTGTCAGTCATTTCATTGATAAAATGCAGACCGGATTTTCACTCGGATATAAAAGAGATCTTGATTAACAACTGAGAGGTTAACATCAAAATCCATTTCAGTTTAAGTGATTCTGGAGGGGATTAAGCTGAAAGGGTCCAAGAATGATGCCTGACAGTAACCAAGCATAATCCCAAGGCAGAATCGGGAAAGCATAACCACTCTTCAGTGCTACAGTGTAAGCAATTTATGTTAGGAATTCAACGTTTCACAATTGTAGAAGGTTCTGGGGGGCAGAAAGTGTCAGAAAAGGGGAATTTGAGGATCAGGGGAAAGTCCCAAACCAGGCCTCCTGCAGCACTGGCATGGATGGACATGTGGTGATTTTGGAGAAGCGTGGAAGACAAGCACATCCAGCAGCCAGAGTGGCCCTCTGGCAAGACTGCTGCCGAAGTCCACGGAAAGTAGTGGCTTTTTCACCGCTAGTGGAAGTTTGCAGCCAAGAGTCCACTGGTCAGCCTGGGGTCAGTGGGGCTGGGGGTCAGAAGGGAGAGCTGGGTTTGAGGCAAGGGAGAGGGTAGTGATAAACCAGAGCCCTCCTTCTGACCCCGTGACCTTCTAGGCACCATGACTACAGCCTCGCTGGCCCCTCCAAATCTCTCACAAAGTTCTCTTTTGGCCAACCCTAATCTGGACACTCACAAAGAAGGAGATTCTGACAAACTTAGTGCCAGCTTAGCCAAGTGGTCCCTGAACAAAAATCACACAGAACTGCACACTGGGCAGCACAAAGGAAGAAAAAGATAAAAAAACAGAGAAAGAGCTAGGGTGTACTCCTACTTTCTGAGAAGGACTGTATTTGGAAGATGCTCACAGCATTTATGTCCCAATCACAATGAGCAGTTAGATCATTCTGTGGTTTTCAGGTAAAATTACAGGATGTGACAGAGAAGCCCCAAATATTTGCTCCTTTTAATGCTTGAATCAACCGAACCTCTGGGCTGCATTGAAACGTAATCAATTCCATGGCCTGACGGAATCTAGTCAAGAACAAAAAAATGCTAGGTAAGAATTAGTAATACAAGGCCAGCCTGGCCCAAAATGAGGCCTCTAATAAGAGGGAGATAGTACCAGGTGGGTCTGAAAGACTAGGTTTTCTATTTAATAATATGATCATTATACTCATATTATGCTTATAATAATATAATAATTTTATCAAGGATTAACTCTATACAAAGCACTGCATGTTTTCTCTTACTGATCACAATCCTAAAAGGGTTAACAGAAGAATAAATGGAGACTCCATACGTTTAAAATCTTGTTCTAAGACACCTAGCTAACAAGTACCAATCCAGAACTGTCATCGTTGTTTGCTGAGGTCTGACAATTAAATTCATGAACTTGCCACTGTGTGCTTACGCTGGCATTAATGTACAAATAACTATATTGGAACACCCTCCCTACTCACCTGATCTGGTCCTCAATGACTTTTTTCTTTATCCAAGCTAAAGGAAAGATTGAGAGGAGGACATTTGATGACATTTAGGACATCAATGGTAATACAACAACAGCTCTGATAGCCCTTCCAGAAAAAGAGTTTTGAAATTGCTTTGACGGGTGAACTAGGTGCTGGCATCAGTGCATAGCTTCCCAAGGGGAGTACTTTGAAGGTGACGGTAGTGATATTCAGCAATAAGGTATGGAGCACTTTTTCTAGGATGAGTTCGTGAACTTAATAGTCAGACACTAATATGTAATTGTAGAGACAAGCTCACACTGTGTTGCCAAGGCTTGTTTCAAACTCTTGGTCTTAAGCAATCCACCCACCTCAGCCTCTCAAATTGCTTGGATTACAAGCATAAGCTACCACACCCAGCCCCGATCCAAGTCTTAAATTTTGACCTAACTCAGTTGTACTGACCATCATTTTTCTTGCCTCCTTCCACACTGTTTAGTAAATGCCCCAGCACTACAAAGTGCATGAAGGAGAGGCATGAGGCAAGTTTTAACTTGTAAATGCTTTAGCAACTTGGCCAACTACATCACCATGGCTCTTCCCTGGGGTGTACGTCTAATGCGCAAGTTGTGTGTTAACTCCATTCCCAGGATTATCTCATGGCCCATGATGGCAGCTCTGGCTCCAGCCATCCCAGCAGCAAGTGTGATCTCTCTCAGCTAATGCAGGTGATAGCACCTTCCCTACTTCCCCACCCTGCCAGGGTTGTATGATACTAAGATGAGTAACTCTACATGCTTGCTCAGAGTTGACACACACTTTGCTAATCAGATTCATATCAGTCTGCCGGGGAGACTAAAATGTTTGAAGTGTTCCTCCTTGAAAGTTACTTAAACCTAGTCCTTGAGTTGGGCTTCGGGCCAGGACATTATATCCCTATTGATCTATTCATTGGAAGACATCTTTGTGAATACATTGCTCCAAATGCTGTTGGGTAATTAAAGTCTTGGGTATTTATTATTTTAATTGACAAATGAAAATTATATATATTTTGCAACATATTTTTTGAAATATGTATACATTGTGAAATAGCTCATTCTAGCTACTAAACATATGCATTAATATATACTTACTTTTTTGTGTTGAAAATGCTTAAATGATATTGCTTAGTAATTTTTAAGAATACAATACATTCTCAGTAACCATAGTCACCATATTGTACAGTAGATCTTCTGAACTTATTTCTCCAATCTAACTGAAATTTTGTATTGTAAGACCTTTGTTTATTGTTCATATATAAGGCTCTGGTGAGCATGTAGAATTTTGTTCTGATTGTGGAAGTACAGCCTCTTATCTCACTAATGGGTTCAAACTACCAGTGTTCTGATCTGAAGCAGACTAAGAGACAGTGGCAGTTTTATAGCCATTGCTGACTACTTTAAAAGTAGCCAAGTGGGCTGCTTTTTATTTGTAATATATATATTTTAATATTTATGTGGTTTTTGTTTTGCATCTACCATATCACCATTATCCAAAAAATCATGACCAAGATCATCAAAATAAGCCCTCAGCAAAGATTCCAGGAAGTCCTAAAGACATACCAATTGCAAAAAAAAATTTGTTGAATACATTTTGCTTTATTTTGTTCATGAGTAGAGAAACAGCTAATAAGTCAAACTTCTAAGAGGAGAGGGGCTGATAGTAAAAGCAGCATACATATTAAGCTCAAAGCCTGTGCCAGGTGCTGTAAACCTACTTTTGCTTTAACACATTGGGTGAGTGTTCCACGATGGTCATATCATGTGTCTGTTCTATTTCTCCTCAACCGTGTGAACAAACCATCATAGGGTATGAATAATTCTGTCTCCAGTTTGCAGTGTTTTCTCCCTCCAGCACTTTGCTGAACTGCACTTATTCATATTTATACAGCATTATTTGAGTACAGTCTGTGTATCATAATTATTTACTTGGGGGCCATTTTAAGGAAGTTTCCATAGTTTCATTGTTTTATGATCAATTTATTATTTTCCTGATACAACAGGAAAAGTATTTTTGCTTTTTATGACTTGCCTGCTTTCTCCAAAATGTGTCTCCTGCTAACTCTGCTGCAAAGATATTCTTGAGCACTGTTAGGAGTTGGATATGTACATTTTGGGAGAGGACATTTGAAGGGGTCTTGATGTCCATGTCTGAGTTAGCACAGTTTTTTCAAAAGTAGCCAATAGCTACATAGGAATCTAGAAGTGGAAACTTTCAGACAACTTGGGAAAAATGAAGATTCCTCCAGATCATTCAATTAGAATTTTTTAACAATTCAATTCAGGTACCAGGGACTTGAAGAAAATCTACTAATCTCTACTTTTTATTTGTACAGGGTATGCCAAAAAACGTATACACAAGTTAGGTATGATATTCTCTCAAAAGATGGTATTAGTCCACACTGAGATACCACCTAACTCCAGTCAGGATGACCATCATCAATAACAAAAAATAACAGATGCTGGAGAGGATACAGGGAAAAGGGAACACTTCTATACTGTTGGTGGGAATGTAAACTAGTACAACAGTGGAAAACAGTGTGGTGATTCCAAAACGATTTAAAAATCAATCTTCCATACGACCCAGCAATCCCCCTTCTGGGAATATACCTGGAGGAACTCAAATCACTCTTTGAAAAAGATACCTGCACACGCATGTTTATTACAGCATTATTCACAATAGCAAAACATGGAACCAACTGTGCACCCATCAAAAGTGGACCAGATGTTTTTTAAATGTGGTACATATACATGATGAAATATTACATAGCCATAAAGAAGTACAAAATTATGAACTTTGTAGCAAGCTGGACAGATTTAGAGTCTATAATATTCAATGATCTATCACAGAACCAAAGAATTGAGTGTCACATGGTCTCACTTGTAAGTGGACCCTGAACAATTATCATAATACTATAAGAAAGGGCTTGGCAGCAGTGGAAAACTGCCAGTGGCGGGGGGAGGCACACTTCATCAATAAGGGTGTCTGATCTCAAACCAGGTGAAGTGGGGACCAAAGTGAGGCCCAAACTTTACCTGTACAGTGACTATTTGTATATCTAGCCCTGAATTGTATCCCACATCCTTTAAAAAAAAGATGGCATTAAGCAAATGAATGCTAGCGTCACAATGTGATAGGCAGGATAGTCAAAGAAAATGACAGAGCATGGTTGCACAAACGTCATTTTACATGTTGCTACAGTAATTCAATTCAACTTCGAAGAGCAATATATAGAAAACATCTCTTAAAATGTGTATACATTTTTGACACTCCTTGTGTATGTATTTTTAATATTTATGCTTGCTTATTTAAGACCCAGAATAGCCCTGTGGACCAAAAAGCTCATGTATTTGGGGGGAAAACCTGAGTACCACAAGATTCTACACCTTGTCCATCATCATTCTGATAAGGTGACGAATCTGTGTCCTGAGATCATTTAGTCTTCTTGTCACCACACCCAGAGGCTTTTTTAAAATCAGAAGATGAAAGACAAGGGTAGAAACACAAGGTAAATTTCAAGTGCTTGTGTTTCCAAGTAATAATGGTTGGAAATGTGATTGTATACTGTCTGTGCTTTTTGAGAACTTGTTCCAAAACTGAAAAGACAGTTCCTTCTTCTGTTTGATGGTCTCATAGGATCAATAATCTCCTCATTGCTGCAGTTTGCTCCTGTTTCCCTTTTCCTTCTTCACGCCACTCATTCTAATCCAAATAAAAATTTTCAAAAGTCACTGAAGGCTGGGCTTGGTGGCTTACATCCGTAATCCCAGCACTTTGGGAGACAGCAGCAGAAGGGTCACTTGAACCCAGGAGTTCGAGACTACCCTGGGCAACATAGTGAGACCTCATCTCTATAAAAAGTAAAAAAAAAAAAAAAATTAGCCCAGAGTGGTGGTGCACACTTATAGTCCAATCTACTTGGGAGGCTGAGGCAGGAGGATTGCTTGAGTCTAGCAGTTGAAGGCTGTGGTGAGCCATGATCATGCCACTGCACTCCAGCTTGGGCAACAGAGTGAGACTCTGACTCAAAACAAAGATAGATAGATTAGATTAGATAGATAGATAAATATGTAGGTAGGTAGGTAGGTAAGTAGGTAGGTAGGTAGATAGGTAGATAAATATACAGACAGACAGGTAGATAGATGATAGATACACAGGTCACTGAAATACTTCCATTAGTGCTAAATCTTACATTTAAAATCTAAGATCTTTCATACCAGAACTATACAACCTCTGAAAACTGCCAGATGGATACATTTTTCTTATTGACTATGCATTTCATATTTTCTGAGAAACTGCATGTTTTGTTTCTTTTGAGAATAATCAGATTAAATATATCTCAAAGAAAAATGCTTATTTTTCCCCTCGGTTGGTGCTGTGTTAAGTGACAATGATACAATAAAGTAAAACCTTAGCTTTAAGTTGTAATTCCTTCCACAAACCAAAAAATATCCCTTGTTGCAGCAACTAATTTATTATCATCCTATCCTTCTCAACAATTTTTTTCTTATATTTGAAACCCATCATTACATAAGATAATAATCTTTTGGAAAATAATGAAAGAAATAGAAGAAATTAAGTTCTGTATTTGTGTACAGATATTTGGAGTATTTCCATCTTGTGGACTTAAGAATTATTTTCATCCTGGCCTCTGATTTTCAAATTGCTTCTCAGAGTCCTCACATTTGTGCCTGTCTTCATGGTAAATTGTTTTAGCATGGCAATATGCTCAGATCAATTGTCGGTGGCAGTAATGCTGGTATCAATCATGTACAAACGTGTAATAGCTCAGAGACAAATGAGATACACTCCACTTCTTCTTTTAGCCTGGTACAGTTTGCTCTTCTGAAAGATGCCTTTAGTACAAAGTAATTTTCAGGGTAGTCTGAAAGCACATTAGTCAGGCACTAAGAATTCTTTCAGCTCACCTGATCTGCAGAGGGAGAAATGCTCAGCAGTGTAGAACTGGCCAGCACCGCGGACAGAACAGCCATGCTGAGGTAACAGATATGGCTCTGAGAGCTGTCACAGAGAAGGGTCCTGTAATCTTCATCCTACCTCCTCAAGTCTTTCCTTTTCCTTTTCTTCAGTGACTCTTTCCTCCTTGTCCTCCTCTCCCTCCTCCTTCTCCTCCTCCTCATCCCTCCCCCTTTCCCTCTCCTTCTTCTTCCCCTTCCCCTTCGGCCCCTCTCCTCTTCCTCCTCCTCCCCCTCCACCCTCCCCCTTCCCTACTTCCCCACCCTGCCAGGGTTGTATGATACTAAGATGAGTAACTCTACATGCTTGCTCAGAGTTGACACACACTTTGCTAATCAGATTCATATCAGTCTGCCG
>CAUYQG010037195.1:0-19085 GCA_963574415.1 Tarsius wallacei | reverse complement strand
AATTTTGGCATGTTGTGTTTTCATTCAGTTTAAACATTTTCTGATTTCATTTGATTTCTTCTTTGACTCAAGGACTACTTAAAAGTTTATTTTTTAATTTTCAAAATAATTGGGTATTCAAAAAAATTTTTCTTGAGTTAGGAGCTCACTCTGTCACCCAGGCTGGAGTGCAGTGCCATAGTCGTGGTTCACCACATCCTTGACCTCCTGGGCTCAAGCAATCCTCCTGCCTCGCCTCCCAAACAGTTGGCACTACCAGCACACACCACCATGCTTGAATTGTTTTATTTTTTATAGAGACGAGGTTTCACTACATTGTCCAGGCTGGTCTTGAATTCCTGAGATCAAGAAATCCTCCTGCCTCAGCCTCCCAAAGTGCTGGGATTACAGGCATGAGCCACAATGCCTGGCCTCCCTTTTTTTTCTGTTGTTGATTTCTGATTGAATTTCACAGTATTAAAAAAAACATATTCTGTATTAGTTCAATCCTTTTAAATGTATTGAAACTTTTAAAGTGACCTAGTATATGGTCTATATGCATGTTCATGGGTCCTTGAAAATAATCACACTCTGTTGCTGTTGGCCAGTGTTCTATGGATAGCAGTCAGGTCAAGTTGGTTGAAGCTATTGCTAGAGTTTTCTTGAGGCTACAGTTTGCCTCACCAAGTTCGAATCTATTCTCTGACGGTGGCTGAGAATTTCTACCTGTCCTATCCACTATCGGATGCTTTTAAGAGTTTTGTTTTTCTTGCTCAGTCTTTTAAGTTGTTTTCAGCAGGAAGTTTGGCCTGCAACGTATAGAAGTTTTGAACGCTCTAGAACCCATAGTGTCAACTTTTAATACAGGGTTGTCTATTTCTAACAATTGGAACTGGGCTAGATACCCTTTCCAATAATGTATGACAAACTCACCACGAGCTTTAGTGGTGGAAGAGTGCAGAACACAAGTCCTTTATACTCCTAGCAAGTCTGACAACTCCTGCTGTATTCCTGAACAAGTCAAGCTAAAATCTTTCTACTCTAAATGACCATCATTCTGCTGGGTGCAATGGCTCAAGCCTGTAATCCCAGCATTCTGGGAGGCTGAGGTGAAAGGACTGCCTGAACCTAGGGATTTGAGACCAGCCTGGGCAACTTGGTGAGATCTTGTCTCTACAATATATTAAAAAAAAAAAAAAAGTTAGCCAGGCATGGTAGCATGCACCTGTAGTAGCTCCAGCTGCTTGGAAGGCAGAGGCAGAAGGATCACCTGAGCCAGCAGGTCAACGCTGGGGTGGCCGTGAGCATGCCACTACACTCCAGCCTGGGTGACAGGCGAGTGAGACTCTGACTCCAAAAAAAAACAAAAAGCAAAAAACCAATTCTATGTAGATAGCGGCTTTTGACTTTCAGGCAAAAAGCATTACTGGATAGAGAAGGGTCCTCAAATATATACCATACAGATATACAAGTTCAATTAACCTGATTAATATATCAAAAGCTGTCATAACCTCAAGGAGAAATTGACAAATTTGTCAATTTCTCCCTCCATCCTAGGAAGAAAGTTTAACACGTCTCTCAACAATAAAACCAGCAGAAAATAAACAATAATATATAGATTTGAATAATACAATAAACAAACTTGATCTAAGGAACAAATATGTATCTCAGAAACCCTGGAGCTGAAAAATACAATGAGGAAAATGAAAACTGGAAAAGAGACTATCAACAGTAGAACTGATCAAACAGAAGAATCCGTGAGTTCATAGGCAGACTGTTTGAAAATACAGAGGGCAGAACAGAAAAATAAATGAAAAGGAATGAAGAAAGCTTACAGGATCTATGAGACAACATCAAAAGAGTAAATACTTGGTTTCTGGAGTTAAAGAGAGAACTGAGAAAAACAAAGGGTTGAAAGTTTATTCAAAGAAATGGTAACAGAAAGCTTCCAAACTTGTAGAAGATACAATAAATATGCAGGTGCAGGAATGTCAACGGTCACCAGTTATGGTCAAACCAAATAAGATATCATCAAACTCTCAGAGAGAGGCTTGTGGTTTCAGTTTTGAAACATGGAAAGAATTTAGAAGTCATCACTCATGTCCTCACAACAAGTAAAAAGCAGAACAAACTGAAAACCAGTGATTCTTCTTAGAACCATCAGATAATTATGGTCACAGGACACACTGCCACCCTGAAAACTGGAGAGACACAGCCAAGATCAGCTTACTGGGTATGGAAGCTTCTGGAGCCAGTAAGTGGTAGGAACACTAAAATGGCAATAGAAAAACTGCTGGAGGCAGAGCATGGACTGGCTTGAGAGTAAGACAGGGAGAGGGCACTGTCTTAGGGGGTTTTACCACCAGGAACCCCACCAGATTCTCACAGTGAAGTAGGAAAAAAATATCCTTGTGCTTCTGGCAGGGGTAAGGGAAACGTGGTCATTTTGATGTATGTCTAAGAAAAAAGTTACTGTTTTGAAATATGCCCAGAGGGCTCTTATAAACAAAGGCTTGCCCTCAAGAGCAATGCTTTACCAGGAACTTTTCTGACCTGGGAGAAAGTCAACTAGGCAACTCTAGCCTCTTCTCTAGAGGAAGAAAAAAATGCTAAGAAATGCTTCTGAAGGTTACAGCCCAGGGACTTAAGCCCAGATTTAGTCAAAAGACTATAGAATGCTGCTTCTCCTCAATACCTTACCATCACATCAAAGGACTCCAGAATAATGACGGTGGATAATGACTAAGAGATCTGCAAGATTCTTTAAGAAAAAAATGCTTCTTGGCCAGCTCGGTGGCTCAGCCTGCAATCCCAGCACTTTGGGAGGCCGAGGTGAGTGAATTGCCTGAGCCCGTGGGTTCAAGACCCGCCCGGGCAACTTGGTGAGACCTCATCTCTACAATAAATCAAAAAATTAGCCGGGCGTGGTAGTGTGCGCCTGTAGTTCCAGCTACTTGGAAGGCTGAGGCAGAAGGATCACTGGAGCCCAGCAGGTCGAGGCTGCGATGGCCAGGAGTGGCCACTGCACTCCAGTCTGAGCAACAGAGTGAGACTCCAACTCAAAAAAAATAATAATAATAATAATAATGTTTCTATTATTAAACATTATTATTTGGGAACTAGCTTCTGCTGCAAACTTGATGCTTCTTAATGAATTCTACTTAAAATTATAAGGCGAATCAGAGCTTATATGCAAAACTTATTCTGCTGTAAAGTCATTTCAATGACAACTAGTATTTGACTCACAAGTAATGGAATTCAAGTGCTTTTTATATTTATATATTTCTCACTGCCAAAGTTTAAAACAAAAAGTGATATCTCCATTCTCACAAATATTTTCTACACATGTAGATTCCGAGCACAAACTCCAGTTCCGACAGCATTTTTAAAGATCTCAATGCAAATGCACAGGAAATACACATTTTTCAAAATTCACTTAACAGTACAATTGAGATACAGCCACCTAATCCATCAATTGGAAGTGATTAATCTGCAGTGCAACAATATGCTGAAAGGCAAATATCCAGAGACCTAATGAAATTCTATGAATGACTTCCAAGTACTAAATACACTAAATTAAAATCATGTGCTCATGGACTATTATCAGTATTTGATAAGACTTCTCTGTGTGAAAGAATATTTTCAAAGATGAGATATGCAAAATTTTGTTACAGATCAGCATTAACAGATAAGCATTTCCAATAGATTGTTTACAACAACTTTATTGAGATAATATTCACATACCATGCAGTTCCCCTATTTAAAGTGTACAATCCAATGCTTTATAGTATATTCATAGTTGCACAATAATTAACACAATTTTAGAATATTTTCATCACCCCAAAAAGAAAGTCCATGTCCATTAGCAGTCACCCTAACTTTTCTCGAATTCTCTAAACCCCTTAGACTAATAATCTACCTTCTATCTCTACAGATTTGCCTATTCTGAGCATATAAATATGAACCATACAATATGTGAGCCTTTGTTACTAGCTTCCTACACTCAGCACGTTTTCAAGACTGGCCCACATGTTAGCACCTATCAGTGTTTCCTTTCTTGTTACTGCCAAAGAATATGCCATTGTATGAATATGTCACATTTTACCTATTCATCAGATGATGAACACTGGGTTGTCGCCACTTTTGACTATTGTGAAAATTGCTGCTATGCACATTCACACACAAGTTTTGTATAAATGTTTTCATTTATCGTGGGCATAAACTTACAGGTAAAATTGCTAAGTCATATGGTAACACTACACATGTAACCTTTTAGGGAAATTCCAATCAGTTTTCTTTCTTTTTTAAAAATATTTTTTCAAGGTGGGGGGTACAATTCAAGATTAGGTAGACAAGTGGTCATATTACAGATGAAGTTCGGGCCTCTCATTGGTCTCCACTTCACCTGGTTTGAGATCAGTTATGCTTATTGATGTCATGTGCCCCACCTCCCCACTCCCTCCCCTGGCAGCGTCCCACTACTGCCCATCCCTTTCTTATAGTATTATAAATGTTCAGGGTCCGCTTATGAGAACATGTGGTACTCAGTTCTTTGTTTCTGTGATAGATCACTGAGTATGATAGACTCTAAATCCATCCAAGCTGCTGCGAAGTCCATAGTAATTCCAGTCAGGTTTCTAAAGAGGCGGCACCATTTTATACTCCCACAAGCAGTGTGTGAGTTCCAGTATTTCCACATCTTTATCAACATTTTTTAGGATTTCTCCTTTTTATTACAACCAAGCTTCATCATCAGGTGTTTTCAAGGCAGTGTTTGCAATTTGATCTTTGCTCAGACGTGATTTCCTAATTTTAGCATATTCTGTTGTCTTGATGCAGCCGAGAATCCCCAAAACCATTAAGTCCTAGTTTCTCTTTGTTGAATAGTCTTTCCTATAGTTTTTATCTCTCCTCACATTCTACTATAAGCAAGACACCAGGAGGCACCTTCAACACTTGGCCTGCAAACCTTTCTAGTGTGATCATCTTAGGCACAGGCTTTACTCTCCACAGTACTGAACTGAAGGCGGCAGTGTTGCTGAACAGCCTGCCACTACATGACAAGATCTTCCTTCCGCCTGTTTCCAATAATGTTTACTTCTCTTTTCTAGAAGTCCTCATCTGCAGCCTGTCAAAGACCATGAGATTTCTATAGACAGCTTCTTCAAAGCACTTTAGGTTTTTACTAGCCTGTGCCTACTTAATTCAACACCCACTGCCCAGTTCCAAACCACTCCAACATTTTGGGTTTTCATTGTGTCCACGGTCCACCTCCAAGTACCAAATTCTGTATTATTTATCGATTGCTGCATAACATATTACCTCAAAACTTAGCAAGTTAAATCAACATTTCCTAGTCCACAGTTTCTGAGGTTAGGAAGCCAGGAGTGACTGGTTTAGCTGGGTGTTTCCAATGCAGTGTGTCACATGAGGTTACAGGCAAGGGAATGGCCGTGGCCTGCGGTCTCATCTGAAGACTCAGGTGAGGGAAGACCCACTTCTGAGCACATGTACAAGGTTGTTAGGAAGCCACAATTTGTTGCTGTTGGCCATGGGCTTCAGTTACTTACCACATGGGATCTCCACAGGCTGAGTGTCCTCACGAGATGGCAGGCAGCTGACTTCCACAAGGACAAGTGACGAGAGTCCAAGCCCAATACAGAAGCCACAGTCTTTCTACAGCCAAAACTTTGAAGTGACAAACCATCACTTCTATCATACTCTATTCATTAGAAGTGAGTCAAAGTGTCATATAGTGTCCTACTGAAAAATTTGACATTTCCATCCATTTCTGCAACGTTCACACTTTTTGAGACATTGTTATAGTATCTGTGTTAAAGTACTTGTCTCATAATCACATCTGTGACATCTTTGGGTTCTAATGTGCCTTTCCTTCTGAATTTTTGAAATTTTCCTTATTTCTGTATTCAGTGTGAATCTGCACTGCATCCTGGATGTTCTTAATATTATGAGCCTCTGGGTATTTCATGCTCCTGGCAAATGCTGGGGTTTTTTTCCAGCAGGCAGCTTAACTGGCTAGGTTGTGGTCATTAGTTCCACTCCACTTTCTGTGGGCTGTGGTTCTAATACCAGTCCAGTTTTGTAATTTTCAGTGATGTATGGATCTATCCCAGATGGCCAGCATCAGACCCAAGCAACAGTCTACCCTTCTAGGGTCAGACTGATACAGATAGAGATCAGCAATGAGCGCAGGGCTGCATAGACAACGTCATGACATCACTTTCGTGACTCTTTGTTACTAGCTTCCTTCACTCAGCATGTTTTCAAGGTTGGCCCATTATGGTAGCACTTGTCAGTGTTTCCTTTCTTTTTCTTGCCAAATAATATGCCATTACATGAATAGGCCACATTTTACCTTTCTTAAGCTTCCTTATCCCTGCTACCGCTTTGACACCTTCCAGCTCCCAGGAGCCACTTTCTCTTCCTGGTCTTCTGGTAAGAAATCCAAGGCTTCTGGTTCTCCTCTCCGCTAACACCTCATGGACATATCCACCTCCAAGTCCAAGAAACAGGAATTCAGTGAGAGAAGAAAAGCAACAGGGACTCTTGCAAGCCGTTGTGCCCACAGTTCCTCTGATCAGAGCTAAGGGTTCCTCACCCTTCAAGGTTCAGACACCTACTCAGCCACCACTGTCCTCAGCACAGGCGTGTCTAGGAGCGCCAGAAGGGTCTCATTTCAACTTCTGGTTTCTTTCCCAAATCCTCAG
This sequence comes from Tarsius wallacei, assembly GCA_963574415.1. Taxonomy (NCBI): domain Eukaryota; kingdom Metazoa; phylum Chordata; class Mammalia; order Primates; family Tarsiidae; genus Tarsius; species Tarsius wallacei. Next base: position 12,378 of record CAUYQG010037195.1, on the reverse strand, counting down.
CTGTCATTACTTTTCAGGTCCCCACACAGCTGTTCCACACACATGACATTCACTGTGAGAGGTAAGTGGAGTATGCTCATTCTGCTAAAAGTGAAATCAGCATCAACTCAGAATTACTTTATTTCCAGTGATTACATCCCTGGAGGAAAAACTCAGGAACTTTCTGAGAATGCAAAGGAAGAATTCTGACTGGAAGTTTCATATTAATCACTTTTCCCCATCACTCTTTGCCTTACTTTTTTATAAAAAGTTAAATGTATAGAAAAGTTTTTAAGTGACCAATGAGCATCTCTATATCCACCACAAACTAATTTTTACATATTTATTTGAAAATATGCTGCAGACACCATGACTTTTCAAACTTAAAAAACAGCATGCATCTCCTCAGAACAGTATCCTACATAACCCCAATACCATTATCACTTTTAGAAAAACTAAACATACCTTCATATTTCCCCTCAAATATTCCCCCAAATGTCTTCTGTAGCTGTTTCCTTTTTTCTGAATCAGAAGCCAATAAAGGATCAGACTTTGCATCTGGTTATGTCTCTCGTCTTAATCTAGAAGAGTTCACTTCTTGTTTTATAACCTTGGCTCTCTTAAAAAACTCCAGAGCAACTGTCCTATACAAACTCTGGATTTGTCTATTTCCTCACTGTGTAATTCAGCTTGTTCCTCTATCCCTTGTATTTCTTTAAACAGGAAGGGAAGACTACATCAGAGATTTAACTGAACTTTGAATGAACACTTTCGGCAAACGTCACGGAGAGTAAAAGTTTACACTGTATCTTCTCAGGAGCCCTCGTCAGCTTATTCCACAAGCAGTGAAACTCGGTTAGACAGCCATATCTCAGTATAAAAGGCAATTCTTTTGCAATTAGTACTTGTGATCTTTTGACACCTTGTGAACAATACTCCTTTAAAATTCTTTTCACCTAATGGTGAAAAGATCCATTTGTTTACCAGATTTAATTATAGAAGAGTTGGAAAATGATAGCTTATCCAAATCTATCATCCTGTGTGCACTTGAAACACAGCATTCTTCAAATAATTTTATAAAGCACTTTCTTTTTATCTTGATGGCCTTCTTTTTCCCTCTTAGTGTTATCAATTATAGTGATTATTCTTTTTGGTGTTCAAATTGCTCTAAATTTGACCAGTGGGAGAGCTTCATGTTAGTTCCTGTGGCCTTCTGACATCACCCCATTAGTCTTCAAATGGTATCTTGCTGGCCGGGCTCGGTGGCTCAGCCTGTAATCCCGTGCTTTGGGAGGCTGAGGTGAGTGGATTGTCTGAGCCCACGGGTTCGAGACCTGCCTGGGCAACTTGGCGAGACCTCATCTCTACAATAAACCAAAAATTAGCCGGGTGTGGTAGCGCGCGCCTATAGTTCCAGCTACTCGGAAGGCTGAGGCGGAAGGATCACCGGAGCCCAGCAGGTCGAGGTTGTGGTGGCCGGGAGTGGCCACTGCACTCCAGTCTGGGTGACAGAGTGAGACTCCAACTCAAAAAATATATATATATATATCTTGGTTTTTTTTCTCTCCATAAATAGATGTCCCAGACACACCATATACTTCCTCTGTTCTGAACACGAACCCTGGTTCCTTCCAGTGGAGAATGGCATTTAGAAACCAAAATGTGTGTTTTCTAAGCATGCTGTTATTGGGTAGAATATTAAATATCAAGGTAAGTTTAAAAGCGTCATTTTCTTTGTAAGTACACTTTCATACATAAAACAATACTTTCTGATAAGCTAAAACAAGTCAACTAAGAAAGATGCTGGCTGGGCTCGGTGGCTTAGCCTGTAATCCCAGCACTTTGGGAGGCCGAGGCAAGACGATTGCCTGAGGCTGCGGTTTTGAGACTAGCCCAGGCAACTTGGCGAGACCTCGGTCTCTACAATAAATCAAAAAATTAGCCGGCCATGGTAGCATGCACCTGTAGTTCCGGCTACATGGAAGGCTGAGGTGAAAGGATCACCAGAGCCCAGCAGGTCGATGCTGGGTTGGCCGTGAGCATGCCACTGCACTCTAGCCTGGGCAACAGAGTGAGACTCCAACTCAAAAAAAGAAAGAAAGATACTATACTGAATGCTTGAGTTTAATTCTAAAACCTTTCTCAGACAGATCCAGCTAATTATATAAGAATAATTTTTAAAATGATACCAACTGTGAAAATTAAATACGACACTGGAGGAAATAGGCCTTGGGGAAATACAGTGTTTAACTGATGGATATAATGTTTAATGATCAAATATGTATCTATAACTTTCCACAAAAGAATTCCTAAAGTGTGTGTACTAAAAAGGCAACCTGGTATGTAAAATCCCCCAAAGCAATGACACCATCTGAACTTCAGCTGGCTTTAAGGATTTAAGTACAGTTATAAAAGCAGGTACTCATAAGAAAAAAGAGGCGGGTTATAAGCAAGTCACTTATTAGGATTAAAGTGAGGAGAAACCCTCAAAGATGAAAAAAAATAGCTGGTTAAATCACTGAAACTGTGTCTAACTAGGTGACAAAACAAACAGTACTCTTCCAGCCTTACAGATGGAAATGAGCCTACAATTATCCCAGAAGACCAGAGCTGAGGCCCTAGATTCTAGTTTTAACTCTACCCACTAAGTTCAAACTCTTCATCAGCAAAATGAAAGGCTATAATTTAACTAAAACCTCTCCTGGCTCTAATGAGCTACCAGGCATATAGTCTAAGATTCTGTCAGATATATACCTTCTGCAGAAGACAGAGTATGTACATGACAGTCTTCCCAAGTGCTTTAGTTTACTCTACCTGCTATAGTACCATAAAAATAATCTGTTCAGTCACATAGACCACATCAAATTAAGAAACAATGTTAGAATGCAAAGGGCAGAGATTCTCCCTTTGGGCAAAATTTTAATATTAAAAAGTAAATTCTAAATTAATAAAACTGCATTTTTTTTTAAATCATAAAGGACTTTTTAAAAAAAGTTTTCCAAAACTGCATGTGTATTTGCATATATTTATATATGTGTATACATGTATATTTATATATATAACTAGCTAATGGGGCAAATCATGAAGAAAGCTTTATTATTTCCACGTGAAGAGGTAAAATTAAAGAATTACTTTTAGCCGGGCTCGGTGGCTCAGCCTGTAATCCCACGCCTTGGGAGGCTGAGGTGAGTGGATTGCCTGAGCCCGCGGGTTCGAGACCCACCTGGGCAACTCAGTGAGGCCTCATCTCTACAATAAATCAAAAAATTAACCGTGTGGTAGCGCACGTCTGTAGTTCCAGCTACTTGGAAGGCTGAGGCGGAAGAATCGCCGGAGCCCAGCAGGTCGAGGCTGCGGTGGCCGCGAGCATGCCACTGCACTCCAGTCTGGGTGACAGAGTGAGACTCCAACTCAAAACAAAAAAAAAAATTACTTTTTATTTTTAGCCTGTCTTTATGAAAAGGAGTACTTCCTATGTCCACAGCCATTTTAGAAAATAAGGTCCCACACTTATTTACCTTATTAATAACTCAATGACAGTTTTAAAAGAAACAGCCATAAGGCAATTTAAAAGAAAATTCACATATCAAGGCTTACTCTTATAAAGGGATTATGATCTAATGAGAGAAGTGAAACTTATAGTCACTGCTTTTCAAAATTTTTTAAGAAGTTAGGCTTTTTACATCTTTTCTAAGAACTAAAAAAATTGCTTATAGGTTTTTAGAGACCTTAGAATGGATGGTTCTTTTAAAACTTGACAAGTATGTGCTCTTCGTATTTTTGTTGATCAAGTTTACCATTGCTTAGTGGTAACTAGCAAATTTCCAGCAGGAGAAGTAAAAAATACTTAAATCTATTAGAAGTTTGAGCCCTCATTATTCTCCTGATTATTCTCCAATGAGAAGTCTTGAACTACTTGAGACATGAACTAAACCTCATAGGGCTTATCTCCTCTAAGGAATCTCTGATACTGAGGAAGGGAGGCACTGTAGATGAAAGGTTTCCCATATTCCTTCCATTTGTAGAGTTTTTCTTTAGTGTGAACTTTTCTGTGTCTACAGAGGTTTGATCTGTAACTGTAGGCTTTCCCACATTCCATACATTTATAGAGTTTCTCTCCAGTGTGGATCCTCTCATGCTCAGTTAGGAAAGAATATTGGCTGAAGGCTTTTCCACACTGGTTACACTGATACGGCTTCTCTCCAGTATGAATTCTCTGGTGCCTATAAAGGTTGGACTTGCAACCAAAGGCTTTGCCACACTCTTCACATGTGTAAAGCTTTTCCCCAGTATGAATTTTCCGATGCTCATTAAAGGACGAATACTGGTTAAAGGTTTTCTCACATTCATTACACTGATAGGGTTTTTGTCCAGTATGAATGCGCTGATGCTCGATGAGAGTTGCAACACGCGTGAAGGTTCTCCCACATTCCAAGCACTTACACAGTTGTTCTCCAGTATGAAGTTTCTGATGTTCTGCGAGAGACGTCAACTGGCTGTAACCTTTCCCACATTCCCTGCACTTATATGGTTTCTCACCTGTGTGGATTCTTTGATGCCTGTGAAGTTTTGCCCTACAATTGAAGGCCTTCTCACATTCACCACATTTATAGAGTTTCTCTCCAGTATGAATTCTCTGATGTACAGTAAGGGTTGAGCACTGGCTAAAGGCCTTCCCACACTCCCTACATCGGTAGGGCTTCTCTCCAGTATGCACTCTCAGATGTTTGATAAGGGTCGAACTGTTGCTAAATGCTTTCTCACACTCGTTGCATTTGTAAGGTTTCTCTCCAGTATGAATTCTCTGATGAGAAAGAAGGGATGATCTGTGGCTGAAGGGTTTCCCACACTCATTACATTTGTAAGGTTTCTCACCAGTATGAAGTCTCCGGTGCTCGACAAGATGAAGATTCTGCTTGAAGCTCTTCCCACATTCGTTACAGACGTAAGGTTTTTCTCCTGGGTAAATCTGGAAACATCTCATTAGATCAAAATTTTGCTCAAAATCTTTCCCCAAAGTGCAATGCATATTGGGTGTCTTTTCTGTAGGAACACTCTGTTGTGTAACAGGCATCGCACTGGCAAATAAGCTTTCCTCCGATTCAAAACCTGCATGGTCCCCATCTCCACTGACGGTTTCCTCGTGTGAGGCCACCACTGGCCTAAGAGGCGTCCTCTCTTGCTCTTGTTCTATCTCACTCTCAAAGTCCACATTTTCTCCAAATTTGATGTCCCAGTGACCATACTGAATGGATTCTTCTTTTATTATTCCCTGAGATGTTTCTTCTGTTAAAATGTTCTGTCTTGGAGGCAATGCGTCTACTTCAGGCCAAATCTTGAAGCCTGAAACGAATCAGAAGAATTAACGCCTCCTCTGCTGGAAGACACAAACTGATGAATCATGGGACAATAAAACTGGTAACAACACATAGGAAAGAGGCTTGATACCACCTGACCTCAAATATGGACTCAAATCTAGAGGAAAAACAGGAGGAGACCAACAGAAAGAGACGTCAATAGATGAAGGAGTGCCATGGGAGATACACTGGGCAAAATAACACGAACATGAAAAGACTGTCCCTGGGAGAAGGAAAGTCACCCACAGGAGAACAGCCTGACCAGAAAGCATGAGCATATAGAAACATATCAGATAACAGACTCAAGCTGAATTGCACGGGACACTTCCATTTGTCAATCATATTCCACTCTGCATATTCCAGGCAGTGAAGCAGGCAACTTGTCTTTACTTTCTCAATTCACACGTCACTTTCACTATAGTTTTCCCCATGATCTCTCTGAAACCCCTACACATTAAGTTCCCCACATACAAACCTTCAAGTTGCAAACTTTTTTTTTTTTAGTTGGAGTCTCACTCCATTGCCCAGGCTGGAGTGCAGGGGCACACTCACGGCCACCCCAGCCTCAACCTGCTGGGCTTCAGTGATCCTTCCACCTCAGCCTTCCAAGTAGCCGAAACTACAGGCGCACACTACCACGCCCAGCTAATTTTTGATTTATTGTAAAGACAAGGTCTTGCCAAGTTGCCCGGGCTGGTCTTGAACCTGCAGGCTCAGGCAATCCACTCACCTAAGTTGCCTTCACATGTTCAATTACATAAGTTAGTTCACGTGTCTGGCATACTTTTCAAGATATCATACCATAAAACTTAAAATTTTGTGTGTGTGTTTTTGTTTTTTATGTATTATTTGTGTGGAAAGTTTTATAAACCTATTACAGTACAGTACTATGTAGCTGATTGTATTAGTTGGGTACCTAGGCTAACTCTGTTGAACTTAGGAACAAATCGGATTTACAAATGCACTCTTGGAAAGGAACTTGTTCGTATGTAGGAGACTTACTATACCCAATAATTTTTTAAATATGTGGATTGTTCTTAAATTTTGTGATTTCATATCATATCTGTGAAAGGGGCAAAAGTGTGCTAAAAAGAAGACATTTGTGTTTCAAAAACAATAGCCCTGAAGTATGATGTTGCTGATACTGTTTGATCTATGTTCAAGATGCTCATTATAAAAAAGAGAAAAATACAGAGTAAATCACCCATATGCAAAAATCTATCCCTGGTGGTTGGAGGAATAACAACTTTTTCATACCACTCTTCTATCATTTTTTTCCCTTTGTATTGGTTAATGAGAAGAAACAGACATCATTTTTTCTAATAAGCTGCAACCAGAAGAGTTCACTCTCATAGGAAACTTCTGAGAATAATGAAAATCTACAAGAGATTTGGAGTCAGTATGGCTTGAGGTTCTGAACTATGTCCAAGCCCCAAGCTCGGTTGTGATTCTAGGTAAAAGCATTTAGCTTGAGCTGATTCTAAGGTACTCTGAGTTAAAACCTGGTTTTCATTCATCAATTCATGATAGAATATATTTCAATCAGGTAACCGAGTGTATGTAAATAATCTATACAGCTTAAAATAACTGGCCTTGAGTCTCTCACCAGGGCTCAGTATTTCCAAGGAAGTTTCCAGAGTGCTGCTTCCTGGTGACCTGCTTGTCTATAAATAGGCCCTGGGCCCATTTCCCAGTCTCTCACTCACCTAGACAGGGGTCTGAAGGGACGTCTCTTCCAAGTGTGCAAGGATCTTCTCCTTGTTTCAACTGGCGGATCACCTTGGGCATTGAAAATGGAATCCCTGCTCAAGAGGAATAAAATGGAGTTTGAACAAATGGCATGAAGAGCAACCCCAGGGCTCGCATGCACTCATGCTGAACCTACAAGGCAGAGGAAGCATGTGGGAGGCAGAGAAGGTGGCACAAGCACCTCTGAGGGTTCTCAGGGCTGAGTCAGGAGGCCGGTCACTGCAGAAACATTACAGGTCACAGCTATGATGCTTCTAAGATGGGGCATTCCTATATATTTTTCAGAATCTAAGCTGGGACCCAGTCACTGGCCTACTCCAAAGAGAACACTATGACCGAGGGTGGGATATGAGGAAGGAGAGAAGGGGAAGAATAGAATAGCAAAAATGTACACTTCCAACTCAAAGCATTTGACCTTTCCCCAGGGGCAAAATTGTGTAGAAAACTACAGACTCTGGGCCCCACAGATGGCCTGTGAGGTGTTCCAACAGCAGATTTCTCATCATGGGCAAAACCCTTACCCAGCGAGACCAGGCTGCTGTAGGTCTCCAGCATCACCTCCCGGTACAAGATCCTCTGGGCAGAGTCCAGGTGCAGCCACTCGTCCTGGCTAAAAAGCACGGCCACATCCCCAAACGTCACGGGTTCCTGCAATGGCAAACCCTGTCTTGTTCACCCAGGACCATCTTCTTTAATGGCAATCTACAGAGGTGAAACTGAGCTTGTAGCAAGTAACTCTGAAAACGTCTCAGGATTCTAAGTGTTTCACAACAACCATTTATGTAACTTGTTGGAACCACCCATTCACTATTTAATTAAACAGTATTCATTTAGTACCCACTGGGAACAAAGACATGCCACGTGCCGTGGGGGCAGAGGAAAAAAGCAAAGTCCCCACCAACAAACAGATCATTTAAATTCCAGCCTGGGATCTTTCAAAGGGACTGAGAACATACATTAACAGGAATAAAATAAAAGTCAGGATATACTTGGAGAAATGTCAGGAAATATCATCAGGAGAACAGAAACCTAAAGGAACATCTGAGACATAATGCAAATAATAAAAGTGGCACTAGTTAATGTTTACTGAATACATTAGGGACTATGAGAGAAACTTTGTCAACAGAGTCTCATTTAGGTCTCAAAGATCCCATGAGGAAGTTACTATAATTAAATCATGTTGCAGATGAAGAATCTTCCCAAGGTAATGCTGTTAGAAAGTGATGGAGCTAGGATTTTGAATTCAGGTAAATGGTCCTCTGGGCTACATTGTCAGTTGGGTTTACATTAACTATGAAAATTAAGGCCGGGCTCCGTGGCTCAGCCTGTAATCCCAGCACTTTGGGAGGCCGAGGTGAGTGGATTGCCTGAGCCCGTGGGTTTGAGACCCGCCTGGGCAACTTGGCGAGACTTCATCTCTACAATAAATAAAAAATTAGCCGGGTGCAGTGCGCACGCCTGTAGTTCCAGCTACTTGGAAGGCTGAGGCGGAAGGATCGCCAGAGCCCAGCAGGTCGAGGCTGCAGTGGCCGGAAGTGGCCACTGTACTCCAGTCTGGGTGACAGAGTGAGACTCCAACTCAAAAAAAAAAAAGAAAATTAAAAGAACCAAAGACCTGCAAGGCTATAGGTGCACCAGGAAGGTAAGTTCTTCCAAAAGTATCCCAGTTAAACCCCAAAGTGTGAGAAAGTGTGGGCTAGACAGACAGCAACTCTAGGACGAAAATACTGAAGGGAGTACAATCGGTGCCATGCTTTGGGTGGGTATTTTGTTAGGAACCTACCAGAACATAAAGGTACATCACTGCGACCTTGCATTTCTACTTCTAGGATTCTACCATGAGAAATAGTCACATAACTTGGGTAGAACTATTTGCTCCAGGGAGTAGGTATGTACTACAACATGACTTAAAAGCCAATGGCTGTGGTAGGCTGAATGATGAACCTATAACTGTTGCATGTACAACAAAAGGGAGTGTGTGGAACTGTTTAAATAAAGGATCTTGAGAGATGGAGGAGTTATACTGGATTATTATCCAGGTCACCCCAATGTAATCACCATGATCCTGGTAAGGGCCCAAGAGGCGTCAGTCGTAAGAGGAGGCGATGCAGTAGAAGCGGAGACGGCAATGCCATGCTTTGAAGATGAAGGGAAGGGCCATAAGCCAAGGACCGCAGCAACCACCAGACAGTGAAAGGGGCAAAGAAATAGATGTTCCCCCTCAGAGCCCCTGGAAGGAACCAGACCTGCCGACAGCTTGACCTCAAGCCAGTAAAACGGTTTCAGACTTTCAACTTGCAGAAGTCTAAGAGAATACATGTATGCTGTTGGAAGCCACTGAGTTTGTGGCAATTTGTTATAGCAGCAATGGGAAATAAATATAATATTGGAAAGTGGAACAAAACCTACATATCCATCAATGGGGGATGGATAGCATACAACCATTCAATAGAATGAGATAGTTTACATGCCTGGCATTGGAATTTGACCTTGATATATTATTGATTCATATGAAAAACCAGACACAAGACAATCTATATTTACTGGAAAATTCTGTATCTGTATATACATACGTATGGTGCATACAAAAATATCTGGAAGAATACAAGCTGTCACCCTGATTATTCTTTGATAACTGTGGAGAAGGGCAGAAAAGCAATCTTTCACTTTTACTTTACACCCTTCCATTTGGCTGACATCTTTTTACAGTGTGTGCATGTAGGTGTTCCTTTGTTTTGAATTCCTGAGACTGCATTTTAATGTATATGTTGACTTTTTAGTTAGGCTGCTTTGCATTTTTAGTGGTTGCTCAGATGCATGTTCTTGGTTATCTATGGTCTATTTAGAGCTAATATACCATCTCACAAAGAATGCGAGAACCTTGCAGGTATATAGGACACTACCACCCTTCTTTGTGCTACAGTTGTTACCAAGATTTTCCCAGTTCACACAGCTGACAGGACTCGCCAGACTTCACCAACCAACTCAGGTAAGGCTCGTATTTTTAAAGGCAAAAGGCACAATGTCCGGTCTCGGTGCCTCAGCCTGTCATCCAAGCACTTTGGAGGGCTGAGGCGAGCGGATTGCCTGAGCCAGCAGGTTCGAGACCAGCCCAGGTAACTTGACCAGACCTCATCTCTACAATAAATAAAAAATTAGCTGGGTGTGGTGACGCATGCCTGTACTTCCAGCGACTTGGAAGGCTGAGGCAGAGGATCGCCAGAGGCCAGCAGGTTGACGCTGGAGTGACCGTGAGTGTGCCACTGCACTCCGGCCTGGGCAACAGAGTGAGACTTCAACAAAAAATAAAAATAAAAAAATAAAGGCAAAAGGCACAATGCAGTGAGAGAAGGAGATGCAGGGAAGTACTGAAAACCAAGAGACATCCCACATGGAGGCTCCCTCCTTTGCAAACAGACTACACCATGTCCCTGGATCTGTGTGAAGGATCCTGGCTCTGGGAGAGCCTGGAGGAACTCCCAGCAGGGCCTCTGATGTAACCACTTAGACCAAACCACTTAGACCAGTTGCAAGCCATCAGTAAAGATGCTTACGTTGGGAGGGGGGATCGGGGATAGCCAGTGGCATTTGAGTCTGAAACAGCACATGCATTGCCCTTATCCTATCTGGGCCAAGAGTCAAAAAACAGACATTCAGACGTTCCGAGAGATAAGGGCAGAGCTTTTCTAGTCCAGATGTAAAAGAAGTCTAACTTCACAGCCATCATATACATTACATCTGCTTGCATATAAATCCCATAGTATGCTGTTTTAATTTTGTTTTAAACAGTCATATGCATTTTGAATAAATTGAGAGAAAAAATATTTTATATTTGTCCAGATAGCTATCATTTCTAAGGCTCTCCATTCTTCCTAAAATCGGAGTTCTCATCTGGCATATCTTCCTTTTAGCTTGAAGAACTTTTAGTGTGTCCTGTGGTGCAGGCCTGCTGGCAGTGAATTACCTTAATTTTCTTTTATCTGAAAATGACTTCATTTTACCTTCATTCTCTAAGAATATTTTCTTTAGATATAGAATTCTGGGTTGACAATTTTTTTTCTTTCACCATGTAAAATGTCATTCTGTTGTTTTCTGGCCTTTGTTATTCCTGATGAGAAGCCAATGGTCATTCAAACATTCATTCTCTGCACGTAACATAATTTTTTTCTGCCTTCTTTCAAATCTTTGGATTTTTTAATTTGTCTGAAACTTTTCTGCCCAATATGGTAGACACCAACTACAAGTGGCTATGTATGCATGAAATGTGGCTCTTCTGAATTGAGCTGTGCTGTGTCTAAAACGTGTAGGAGATGATTTACTAAAATATAAATATACATACACAAACACACACATATAGTATCTCAATAATAACTTTATGCTGGTTACATGTGGAAAAGACAGTATTTGGATATACTGGGCTATATCCAAATAACCAAATTTTGAATTTTGACTCCAAAATAAATATGCTGAAGCCCTAACCCCTAGTACCACAGAATGTAACTGTGGTTAGAAACAAGGTCCTTAAAATGGTAACTAAGTTAAAATGAGGTCTTTAGGCCCCTGATCCAATATGACTGGTATACTTCTAAGGAGAGGTTAGGACGCAGACATGCCCATGCACGTAACAGGGACCATGTGACAGGAGGCAGTGAGAAGACCATCTCCACACCAAGGACAGAAGCCTGAGAAGAAACCAAACCTGCTGACACCTTCATCTTGAACTCCCAGCCTCCAGAACTGTGAGGAAACAAACTTCTGTTGTAAACCATCCAGTCTGTGGTATTTTGTTATGACAGCCCTAGCAATACAGGCTTCTTCCTGCTACAAGCAGGGTACTCATGACAACCCCATTTTGTCTTTACCTCAACAACCAAGCGTTCTTTTTTCTTTTTAAATCTCTATTAGCAGCCGGGCTCGGTGGCTCAGCCTGTAATCCCGCGCTTTGGGAGGCCGAGTTGAGTGGATTGCCTGAGCCTGTGGGTTCGAGACCCGTCTGGGCAACTTGACGAGACCTCATCTCTACAATAAATCAAAAATTAGCCGGGCGTGGGAGCGCACACCTGTAGTTCCAATTACTTGGAAGGCTGAGGCAGAAGGATCACTGGAGCCCAGCAGGTCGAGGCCGCAGTGGCCGGGAGTGGCCACTGCACTCTAGTCCGGGCGACAGAGTGAGACTCCAACTCAAAAAAAAAAAAAAAAAAAAAAAAAAGGATATATTCCAGAATTGAGGGGCCCGGCCCAGTGGCGCATGCCGGGAATCTCAGAACTTTGGGCGGCCAAGGTTCAACTTGGG